>VDFB02260960.1:0-14727 GCA_007258455.2 Sequoia sempervirens | reverse complement strand
CTTGTGGTTCTCCAATTGTGATGGTTCCAAAGAAAGATGGATCTTGGAGAATGTGCATCGACTATCAAGCCCTAAACAAGATAATAGTAAAGAACATGTATCCTCTTCCCCAAATTGATGATTTACTTGATCAATTAAGACATGCAGTTTATTTCACTAAGTTAGAATTGCATAGAAGATATCATCAGATAAGAATTGCAGAAGATGACATTTGGAAAACTACATTCAAGACAAAACAAGGACTGTTCGAGTGGTTGGTCATGCCCTTCGGGCTTTGCAATGCACCAACTACATTTATGAGAGTCATGAATGATGTCTTTCGTCCTTTTATTGATGATTTTGTCATAGTCTATTTAGATGATATTCTTGTATTCAGTCAAACTTGGGAAGATCATGTAATTCATGTAAAGAAAGTTTTTGATGTATTGAGAAAAGAAAAACTCTTTGTAAAGATGTCTAAATTCGAATTCGCTAAGACATCCTTAGTGTACTTAGGCTATGTCGTAGGTGGTGGTCAATTGAAAGTGAATACGCAAAGATTGAAACTATTGTAAAATGGCTAAATAGTCTGATCCAGCGGTTAAATTTTCTTAAGGTGCAGTCTAGTACTGGAGGAAGTTCATTGCAAAATTTTGCTACATTGCATCACCATTGTGTGCATTGACTAGTACAAAGAAAACTTTTCAGTGGGGAGGTCCACATCAGAAGGCCTTCAACACTTTGAAGGAAAAGTTGACCACAACACCAGTTCTGGTTTTACCAAATTTACACCAACCATTCGAGATCGAAACAGATGCAAGTGGATTTTCCATGGGAGCAGTACTAATGCAAGGAGGTAAACCAATCTGCTATCACTCTGAGACTTTTTCAGGTGCAGTTATTAACTATCCTACTTATGATAAGGAACTTTATACATTAGTTCAGAGTGTTAAAAATTGGAAACACTACTTAAGGGGGAAAGAAACTGTAATGCACACTGATCACCAGCCACTTCAGTACTTGCACTCACAGTCTAAACTGCAACAAAGTAGGCATTTCAGATGGATGGGATTTCTACAACAGTTTCACTTGGTAATTAAGTACAAGAAAGGTACCCATGTAACAAAGTAGCAGATATGCTTTCTAGGCCTCCTGTTATGAATGCTTTGATTATCCTTAAAGGTACTTCCATGGTACATGAAATTTTTTAGGAACAATATGCTAATGATGAAGACTTTAAGGAAATCTATCTAGCTCTAATTGTAGGAAAACATGTAGAAGAGAAATATTACTATGTGCAGGATAAACTATTGTATCACTTGGGAAAGTTATGCATTCCAAAAGATGAACAAAGCGGGTAATCGAGGAGAATCATATATACCTCATTAATTCCGGGACATTTTGGGCTAAACAGAAACAATGACTCAATTGTAGAAATATTTATTCACAGCCTCATATGCAAGAAACTATATCTAAATTATATTAGAGGTTGTGTCATGTGATGCAACAAGTAAACCTAACAATAGGAGGTGGAGTTGTACACACCTCTACTTGTACCATCCCTTTCATGGGAAAGTCTTGACAATAGATTTTGTCGAGGGGTTACCTATGTCTAGGAGGGACATGATTATCTATATGTAGTAGTTGATCGGTTCAGCAAAATGTGTATTTTTATGCCTTGTAAAAAATAGGTCACTGCTAAACTGACAACTCAAATGTACTTTCAATTTGTATGGGTTCACTTTGGGTTACCTACTTCTATTGTATCAAATCAAGATTCTCGATTCCTAAGGGAATTTTGGTCAACTTTGTGGGGACTCATGGACACCAGACTGAAGAAGAGTACAACCTTCCATCCGCAGACTGATGGACAAACAAAGGTAGTAAACATGATAGTTGTGCACCTACTCAGAGGTTACTACAACAAACATCCCAAGTTGTGGAATGTGAGTCTTCATTATGTGCAACATGCTTACAACCATGCGGTACTCTCTTCTACAAAGAGGTCTCCTTTTGAGACTTGCTTTGGTTATGTGCCCAAAACACCGATGGATTTTTCTTTAGGGAAAGATGATGTTGAAGATGGATGCCATGATTCAAAGAAGGCTTTGAAGTTCATCCAGAAACTCCAAGCAATTCATCAGGTAGTGGAAGCATAGTTGGAGAAGAGTCAAGCCAAATACAAGGCTCGCCATGATAAGCATTGTAGTGATCACCATTTTCAGGTTGGAGATAGAGTTTGGTTACATATCAGCAAGGAAAGAATGCAAGGCGAAGGAAGGAAGCTCAAGTCGATTCGGTATGGTCCCTTTGAGATCTTGGAAAAGATTGGAACCAACACCTTCCGCCTTAATCTTCCTCCATACATGCACATCTATTCCAATTGTCCAATGTTGAGAATTTGAAGTTGTGAGACTCGATGATACTTGGATGAAGACACAAACATTTAGGTTCCATGGGTTGATGATCTTTCCTGCTTGTGCATGTCGAGGAGTTGCGGGGATGTCATCTAGAAGGAAAACCGGGACTTCCACGAAGGCGTGGTTGGAGTACACCTTAGAGTGGGATTGAAAGGGATGAATCAAAGCAGGAAAATGGATGGAGGTGGTAAAAAGTGAGACTTTACCCTCACTTAATTTTCAAGTAACCCGACGAGGTCCAAAATCTCTCGATTAGGAGGGTGATCTAGGATCTTCACCAAAATTGAAGTTTTTGGTTTCTCTAGAAACAACATCATCGGAAAAGGGGCTGAAATTAGAGCTACAAGCACTTAACTCAAACAGAGTCAAACTGAGCTACAGAGCCCAAGATATGCTTGATCAAACCTTGGTCAACTTAGGGCCTAGGTTAGAGAAAAAAGGGTCAAATTCGACATCGTCAAAAGAGGTAACAGTTGGCATCATTGTGAAGAGCTCATCGAGAGCTTTTTCAACATCGTTAAGTTTCCATGAAATGGGACTTCGTTTGCGGGGATTCTGGCAGTCAAAGGTCACATTTGACCAAGTACAATGATGACGTCAGCATGGCATCATCATGCTAACATGGATCACTCAGACTTTGACACGTGGCATCTATGTCAACTTGTACAGATCAATCATTGGTGGACATGTGGCATCCGTATGCCACATCATCGGCCACATCGGCGACATGTCAACGGTCACGTCATCAACCACATCAGATACACGTTAGCACCTAGTCAACATACACAACGATAGGGAAGACTTTGACAAGTGAATGAAATTTTTCCACGTGGCACATCATCTAGGTGCCACGTGGTGCCTGCTCCGTCGACAACCCTTCTATGGCGGTCGGTTCAAATCTATTTGGAGTTTGTTAAAAGTTGGTTGGGGAGATTCGATCCCCCCACCTCTCTATTCCTATCGGCCCAATTTTCCAATGCACCACAAGATGGCCGCTAGTCTCTATGTGTTGGTGGTTTCCTTTGGCAACGTTTGGCTGCAAATTGGTTTTTAAAATGACCGGCGGGGGTTGAACCTGTGATCCCCAGCCGGCCAAAACACTTAGTGACTGTTGCACCATGCAATCATTTCGATATATATAGGGAGCCAGTTGGGTTTTGCTGAAACTATAAGTATGTTTACCCCTATAATTAAAAGATTTGACCCTCTATAGATATAAGAGATAAATCCTAATTAACAAATAAAACTCCCAAAGATAATTTAATCTCGGAAATGAACATTTGGAGGGCTTAAATAAAATTGAGATAATATGTAGAAGATAAAATATGATTTTTATTTGTAAATGGGGGGATTTTCAAGTATTTTTACTATGTAAAGGGATTTTGGGAGATACTTGAAAATCAATCGGTTAGTAACCAATTTGAGTAATTTTTTTTGTATAAAAAGGGGGGGTTTAGAGGCTTAAGGGGACATTCAGGTGGTGAAGACTAAAGAGAATTTTGGAGAGATGAATTGCTGATCCTGTACATCGGGAGAATGTTGGAATTTCGTCATGCTTGAATGGGAAAGCTTTGTAACAGTTGTAATTCTAAATTTCTAGAGATTTTAATCAGATCGGTCTACTCTTTGGAGAGGGGCCCAAAGACATAGTCGTTCTTACGACGAACTCCGTTATCAAGTTGTTTGCATTCTCTCTTTCTTGTCTCTCATTCTGAATTTCGTCACTTTTGTTAATTCCATTAATTTAATTATGTGGTGTGTTGATTTCATTTTAGTAATTTGGAGTTTGAAAATATAATCGTTATGCATTCTTAAAGCAATCATCTTATATCCTAAAACATATCACATACCATACTTATGTTTAATCCAACTAACATTGATGAAGTTAGTATGCAAGCTATCCATTTGGAAACAAGCTCAAGGAATAGCCATGACAATCTGTTGATGGACTCAAGTAAGCACAAAGGAAGCAAGAAAGGGAAAGAGAAATCACATCGAACAACTACTATAAAGAAAGAGGATGTGAATCCTTATTGCTCACATTGCAAAAAGAAAGGGCATGAAGATGCAAGATGTTGGAAACTACATCTTGATCAAAAGCCAAAGTGGTTCAAGGATCGAAAGGGTAAGCAAAAGACTGCAGCTATCATGCAAGATCTCAAATCTGGTTCCGATGATGAAACCAAGATCTCAAGTTGTGGGTATCAAAGGTAATATTCCTTTTGTCAGTACTAGTTCCTATGCTTCTTCATCAAAGTGTAATGAAGTACCTGTTGAAAGTAAGAGGAATGAACTGTTTCATATAAGGGCTATTATAAAACAAAGAAAGATTGATACACTCATAGATTGTGGATCACAAGTGAATTTAATCTTTGAAAAAATTGTTAAGCAATTGGGATTAAAAAAAACACCTCATCCTAAACCATGTCCATTGGGTTGGGTGCATGATAATGCTCAGTTACAAGTTTCAAGGAAATGTAAACTCTGGTTTGCAATCACATCCAAGTTTGTGGATGAGGTAGAGTTAGATGTAATTCTACTTGACATCTATGGGATGGTTCTAGGTAGTCCTTACTTGTATGACAAAAAATCCATTTTCTACAAGGAACATAATAAGTATCATTTGTTTAAGGATGGAATCGAATATATTGTAAAAGCTCATCACATGAAGAATGATATATTTGTTGTAAACATAGGGCATATGAAGATGATTGTAAATGCAAGCAATGCTTTAACTCTCATGTCTATAACAACTAGTGATACTAAGCATGAAGATGATAGGGTGTCACAAGAAACATAGTGTGAGGATCAGTTGCAATCACCTTCAGCCAAAGGTGGTAAAAGAGGGTTTGAATGATTCATTTTCTAATGATATTCCTATTCAGGAGATCCAACATGTTGATACTTATTCCTTTGCATCATTTTATTCAGTATTGTTGTTTGCTATTATGCTAGTTAGTTCTATGTGGATGGTGGATTTGATAATGAATATTGGTGGATATATAGTTGATTGTATCAACAATGTTATCTCATTTTTCATCTTGTTTACTGTTACCCGATTTTCACCTGTGGGCTCAATCAAGAAAAAATTATGTTTTAAATTTGGCACGTGGATTAAATGTGGCTCCCATAAGGGTTGAGCCCAGCGTGTAGGTGTTTAGTTTTCATTGGGAAGGTCTTCATCTGATGCTATTTCACAAGGAAGTCTATTAGAAAGCATGCATTGATCATATTTGGTACAAACTCGCCAGAGATAAAGTCGCTGAGACCCTCCAGTTGTCTTGCCGACTGGCTGTTGTGCTACATTCATTCGAAATCCTCAGGTCACTGAGACATTTTGGTCGCCATGAAGTTTTCTATCTCTCCCCGACCGAGGAAGTCCTACCGACAATTGTTCACAAGGTTAGCGTTGGGGAGAGTGTTTTACCTTCGCTTTGACCTCTGGCCGATAAATAGAACTCTCGGCGTAATGTTTTTTGGCTTCGGCATGATGTCTTGCCGATGGCCGATGGTCTCACCGAAACGGCTGGCTTCGAGGAAAGATGGGGGCTCATTGTAACATCTCACTGAAAGACGGAAGTCTGGCCAAAGGATTTTTGATCGGCATAACGTCTTTCCGAATAATGGAGCTCTCGCCGAAGGTTTATGCTTTCGCTAAGATGTCTGGCCGACAGGGTGGACTCTTGCCGAAAGAGATTTGAGCTCGAGGAAGTAAGTCTCGCTCGCTGTGAGGTTTGGCTGACTCGCTGGAGTCTCGCCGAAAGATGGGGGCTTCGAGGTGATGTCTTTCTAACTCGTGATGTCTCACTGATAGTTTTAAATCTTTGGTGTGACCGATGAGGCTCGCTGAGACCTTTGTCCAACCTATCTGTCTTGACGATGGGTGTGTTCGTCTTGAGAGATCACTATGATGTCTTGCCGATAGCGATTGTCTCGCCGACGAAGATGCAGCGATATAACTTTGGAGGGTTCGCTATGACCTCTTGTCGAATGCGATAGTCTTGCCGACAGTATGTCAATTGCTACTGTGGAATATAATCGCATCGGGGAGACACGGCTAGTGTCTCACCGACATGCGATTTTATTTGAAGGATTTTTGACCACCTGAAAATCCTGCATGGTGTGTATTCAACCAATCAAAGGGGGGTTGAAGGCAAACCAGTGGCAGTTGGACTGTTGCAGAAATTCTTGTGAGGAAGATCAACAGAGCATAAACGACATGGATCTTCTCTAGTTCGATGGTTGATCAAGGCATGTGAATTCAGTTCAGAGGGCATCTGATGCTACTTCTCGAAAGAGGTCAACTTGTAGAAAGGAGGAAGCCACAAGGACAACTGGGATGTCAGCTGGCAAAAGCAAATTGACACTAATGACCATACTTCAGAACGTTCAAAGCAGCTCTAATGAATCTCACCGACATGGACACGGGGGATGCACATTGAATGCGATTAACTTTATTCCAAAAGATCTGAGGGCCGACGTGTTTAGGAACCGACTCATTTTTGTAAACCTTAGGGCAGAGGCTAACACTTTAGGAATTTTGTTGTATATATGGCATTTTTGACTCATTTTGTAGGGATTTCTTCTTATGCTTTTCGAAAGTTTGTGACTTTGGCAGTCCTTTCTCAGATTAGCAAACTTTTGTAACTCATTTGGAGCATGATATACAAAGTTTACCTTGGATACCATTGATTGTCTCATTTTTCCTTCTTGTTCTTGTAGCATCGTGTATTTTCAGGTGATTGATCAAGTTATTTGTGAGATCTTTTTAATTTCCCTGTAGCTTTGTCTCACGTATTATGCCTTTTCTACAAAAGTATGGTTATGCAGGTTGTAAATTGTGTTTTAAAGTTGTATATGACCCTTTTGATTTGTGAAAATTACCTTTCCTTCTTAAAAACATATGCAAGTCAACCTTTTTATAAAATATTCATGCATAAACTTACGGTAACATGTTGTGCAGTTCAATGTTAGTCATCCTCATTCAAGTGTATGTCAGTCTGAATCTTCATAGCTCTTATTACATTTAGGTGTATCACCATAGAAATAATGTTCTCATTAGTTTTAATTTTTAAGCATTCTCCTTCTACCCTTTTCCTTTACAGAATTAGTAGTTTAGGTGACACCATAGGAAGCCGACGACCTCCGGAGGTTGACCTCTGTTTACAAGAAACCCACAGCTTTAGAGGTCTTCCCATGTTACACTGAGGTGTTGAACATCAGGTTCAACAGGGTGCAAATTTAAGTGGATAACAATTTTGGAACGCCCGTTGGGACTAAGAACTAATTTTCAGTCTCTCTTGTCCTTATGCTATTTGGTGTGTACAGCGGTAGTTTCAGCTTCTTGGAGGAAAGTTCAATCACATACCTAGCGACTCCGAGTGTGGAAATTTTTTGGTTTTAGTAGCTCAAGTGCTCACATGTTTTAAGTTTTTTGGAGGGAAATCTAATTTGAATGGAAAAGAGATGTCAGGTTTTCAGGGGAATATGGCCTTTCGCACTCCATTCCATGAAAACCTTGCATATATGTCCTCTTATCGACCATATTATATAGAACAATCTGCTATCATTATTCCAAATGACCCTGTAGCAACAGAGTTCCAGCATTTTTATCATGCCTCCCACCCTCCCACTCCTGCTCAATCTCAATGTCACCCAACATATGCTCAGATTCAACCACAGGAACTCATTTCTACACAAAAGCAACATGGTAGTTTCAATAACTAGCCCCAAAATGCTAATAAGGGAGTTAGCAATATTGATAAGATATTGCTTGATTTTCAAAGGAAGATGGATGATATTAAGAGAGAGCAAGAGGTTGTTGTGTAGGAGGAAGAGCTTGCTTGTCAAGCTTATATTTACCATCAACAGGATATGGAGGTCCAAGAGTATGAACAGGAGGTTGTTGCTAGACAAGTTGTAGCTAAAGAAGAGCAAATGAAAAACTTACTTGCAAAAAAACAAAAGCAGGAGTTTCAATCAGCCTTCCATGTTCCTAAACAACCTGTTCAGGAGGAGATTCCCAGGTCCAAATTTTCAAGTTTTAAGCAAAACTTACTTTCTGAGTTTTCAAGTCAGCCTTCTAGTTTTGAAGTTCCAAGTTGGAAGGGAACATGCGTTCAACCCTGTGAGACTCCATTATCAGACATTCAAATGGAACTAAGCTCTAACGTTCATAAGGCAGGGGAGGAGCAACTTATTGATCAAGATAACTTAATCCTCTAGGAAAAGCTTAAGAATGCGAATCTTTTGCATTTAGCCATTAAGTGTCATCAATTATAGCAGCAAATAATTGGATAGGAGGAAATCTCTCAAGTTCAAGTTGGACGAAAAGAGGACGAAATGGAAGTAGCTGTTGAGAAAGGTCAATTTACAGCTTGGAATAAGGGACTATCTCTACTCTCTCAACTTGATGGAGAGGAGGTTATTTCTGAGTTTTTCTCAGCACTAGAAAATGAGGAATCTATACTTTTGCAAGAAGGTGAGAAGAATCAGGTTGAGCAGCTTGTTGTAATGAACATAGTTGAGAATCAGAAGGCAAAGTTAATCTTCTCATTTGATGATCTGCCTTACTTCATTGACAAGGATGAAGAATTGGACCAACATGAGGTTGATGGAGGTAATGTTGATTTATTGTTGCATAAAGGTGAAGGTGAGTTTGAAGTCTTTACTCGCGAACAAGGAGGTTTAAGTAGCACTATTCAGGGAGAGCCACATTTTGATGTGCATGAAAATACCCATCAAGTTGAACAAGTCCCTGAACTAAACTTACTATTTTGCAAAGAGTGATTTTGATGCTTTATCAAAGCTAGATGAGAACTGCATTAAGCCTGAAATTAGTCTTTTTGTTCAGAAAAGTAAAGAAGATATTGAGGAGGATATGTTTTGGAATGATTTAGAAGCTTTTTTTACTAATTTGGGTGTTGAACTATTACGTCTTGATGAAGTTAATCATGAACAACTCGAGCTTATTGAAGAAGCTTCTTTTTTCTCACTAAGTCAGTCATAGGGGTTAGACTTTTCCAGCCAAGGCTTTAAAACAACAATGAATGGGCAAGAGACCAGCAAGGAGAGCTCAATTTTTGTCTTTACAAGGGGTTGTCTGATCAAATATTTATCCCAGATGGAGCTTAATAAAGTGCCAATGGTTAATCAAGTACTCACACATGGAGCCACAGCTGAAAGTGGCATAAAGGATGTACTTGCAGTTGAAAAAGAGTGTGTTCAATTTACTTATCCTCCTTTGAATACAAATGCATATGATCAGTTTAAAGAGGTAAGTGAACTTGTTACCCTCTTTCATGAGGCAGTACATTGCATTTTTAAACATTTTTCAGTGTACCATCTTTATTCAGCTGCCATTAAGCTGGAGAGTCATTGCATATTGAGGAGAAAGGGCGGCTATTTCAATCATCCTGTGAATGGTTTTGTTTGACCAATTTCTTACTGGTTAGTGTAGGGTAGGGTAGATTTTTTCTTTTTTCTTTTAATAAGTGCCCCGTGGCACATTTTCGTTCCAGTATTGTTTTTCTTTCAATAAAGTGTAGTTGCTGCACTTGGTTTTTCAGATTCTGTCTTTAAGAGAGTTGCAGTAGTTTCCTTTTAGTTTGTTTGCTTTGAAGCCGAGTTATAGTTTTTTGAGTCAAAGCAGAACACAAAAATGGACTCCATGCCCAATGGACAAGTCTAGGCTACGGGTTTGCATGTTTAGCAGGAAAACATCGAGCTGAGGTCGCCAGAAATGTTACCCAATTTTCACCTGCAGGCTCAATCAAGAAAAAATTATGTTTTAAATTCAGCATGTGGATTAAATGTGGCTCCCATAAGGGTTGAGCCCAGTGTGTAGGTGTTCATTTTTCATTGGGAAGGTCTTCATCTGATGCTATTTCACAAGAAAGTCTATTAGAAAGCATGCCTTGATCAGATTTGGCACAAACTCCCCAGAGATAAAGTCACTGAGACCCTCCAGTTGTCTTGCCGACTGGCTATTGTGCTATATTCATTTGAAATCATTAGGTCGCTAAGACATTTTGGTCACCATGAAGTTTTCTATCTCTCCCCGACCGAGGAAGTCCTGCCGACAGTTGTTCGCAAGGTTAGCGTAGGGGAGAGTGGTTTACCTTCGCTCTGACCTCTGGCTGATAAATGGAACTCTCAGCGTAATGTTTTTTGTCTTCGGCATGATGTCTTGTCGATGGTCGGTGGTCTTGCCGAAATGGTCGGCGTCGGGGAAAGATGGGGGCTCGCTGTAACATCTCACCGAAAGGCGGAAGTCTGGCCGAAGGATTTTTGATCGGCATAACATCTTGTCGAATAATGGAGCTCTCGTTGAAGGTTTATGCTTTCACTAAGATGTCTAGCCGACAAAGTGGAGTCTTTCCAAAAGAGATTTGAGCTCGGCGAAGTAATTCTTGCTCGTTGTGAGGTTTGGCTGACTCGTTGGAGTCTTGCTGAAAGATGGGAGCTTTGGGGTGATGTCTTGCCGACTCATGATGTCTCGCCGATAGTTTTAACTCTTCGATGTGACTAATGAGGCTCGCTGAGACCTTTGTCTAACCTGTTTGTCTTGCCGATGGGTGTGTTCGTCTTGAGAGATCGCTATGATGTCTTGCCGATAGCGATTGTCTCGCCGACAAAGATGCAGCAGTATAACTTTGGAGGGTTCGCTATGATGTCACTATGACCTCTTGCCAAATGTGATAGTCTTGTTGACAGTATGTCGATTGCTACTGTGGAATATAATCGCATCGGGGAGACAACTAGTGTCTCATCGACATGCGATTCTGTTTGAAGGACTTTTGACCACCTGAAAATCCTACGCGGTGTGTATTCAACCAATCAGAGGGGGCTGAAGGTGAACCAGTGGCAGTTGGATTGTTGCAGAAATTCTTGTGAGGAAGATCAATAGAGTATAGACAACATGGATCTTCTCTAGTTCGATGGTTGATCAGGGCATGAGAATTCAGTTTGGAGGGCATCTGATGCTGCTTCTCGAAAGAGGTCAACTTGCAAAAAGATATAGAACAAGAGGAAAGCAGAAAGGAGGAAGCCACGAGGACAGTTGGGATGTCAGCTGGCAAAAGCAGATTGACACTAATGACCATACTTCAGAACGTTCAAAGCAGCTTTGATGAAGCTCACTGACATGGACACGGGGGATGCACATTGAATGCGATTAACTTTATTCCAAAAGATCTGAGGGCCGATGTGTTCAGGAACCAACTCATTTTTGTAAACCTTAGGGCAGAGGCTAACACTTTAGGAGTTTTGTTGTATATATGGCATTTTTGCCTCATTTTGTAGGGAGTTCTTCTTATGCTTTTCGAAAGTTTGTGACTTTGGAAATCCTTTCTCAGATTAGAAAAATTTTGTAACTCATTTGGAGCATGAATACAGCGTTTACCTTGGATACCATTGATTGTCTCATTTTTCCTTCTTGTTCTTGCAACATCGTGTATTGTCAGGTGATTGATCAAGTTATTTGTGAGATCTTTTTTATTTCCATGTAGCTTTGTCTCACATATTATGCCTTTTCTTCAAAAGTATGGTTATGTAGGTTGTAAATTGTGTTTTAAAGTTGTATTGATTTGTGAAAATTACCTTTCCTTCTTAAAAGAATATGCAAGTCAACCTTTCTACAAAATATTCATGCATAAACTTACGGTAACACATTGTGCAGTTCAATGTCAGTCATCCTTATTCAAGTGTATGCCAGTCTGAATGTTCATAGCTCTTATTACATTTAGGTGTATCACGATGGAAATAATGTTCTCATTAGTTTTAATTTTTAAGCATTCTCCTTCTACCCTTTTCCTTTACATAATCATCAATTTAGGTGACAGCATAGGAAGTCGGCCTTCTCCGGAGGTTGACCTCTATTTAAAAGAAACCCACAACTTTAGAGGTCTTCCCATGTTACACTGAGTGTTGCACATCAGGTTCAACAAGGTGCAAAGTTCAATGGTTAATAGTTTTGGCATGCCCAGTGGGACTGAGAACTAATTTTCAGTCTCTCTTGTACTTATGCTGTTTGGTGTGTACAACGGTAGTTTCAGCCTCTTGGAGGCAAGTTCAATCACATACCTGGTGACTCCGAGTGTGGTAAAGCTCCAAATGCTTCCCAAAATAGCAGCAGCTAACTATGCAAAGGAAACTTGGGAAGTCCTCCAGACCAACTATAAAGGGACTGATAAGGTCAGATTGGTAAAGCTCCAGATGCTTCGAAGAGAGTTTGAGACTCTTGAAATGAAGGACAATGAGTCCATCTCAGTTTTCACACAAGACTCTCAGGTTTGATAAACCAGTTGAGAGTGAATGCAGAGGTCATGGATGATCAGAGGATTGTGGAGAAAATCCTTAGGAGCTTACCCACAAAGTTTTATGCAGTGGTGATTTCCATTGAAGAGGCAAAGGATCTCACAACATTGTGCGTTGATGAGCTGGTGGTTCTCTACAAACCCATGAGCAGCGCCTTAATAGATCTGCTACTTCTTCCCAAGAGCAAGCTTTTAAAGCTCAATCAAATGCAAGAGGAAGGGGGAGAAGAAAAAATGATGGAAGGAGCTCAAGAGGTAGAGGTTCTGACAACTCCAGACAAGGAAATGATGGAGGAGATAGCTCGAGACGAGAAAACAACTAGGAGGGAGTGAGCAGCTCTTAGACCAACTCCCAACAAGGAAAGAAGAACAACAGTTTGAATTAGAAGAATGACAAAAGAAATGTTGAATGCTACTACTATCATAAATTTGGTCATTATGCAAGTGAGTGTTGGAAAACAATAATTAGTCAAAACAAAATACATATGTGGTTGATGCGAATGTGGCTGAAGGAAATCAATCCACAACCTTCATCATGTGCAACATTGGTGAAGAAGGCAGCCTTGAAGTCTAGTATTTGGACAACGGTTGCAACAACCACATGAGTGGTAATGAAAGTTTGTTTTCTTTCATTGATAAAAATTTAAAGTCAGAAATAAGAATGGGGAACAATGGATTAGTTTCAATTGTGGGTAGAGGATCTATCATGATCCACACCAAGCAAGGTGAGAAGGAGATACAAAATGCATTTCTTTCTCTTGGGTTAAAGCATAACCTCATGAGTGTTGGAAAGTTGATCCAAAATGGATATAAAGTGTTGATGGAGGAGGGTCAATGCATTATTTATGACAAGAATGAGAGAATGAAAGTGTTTGTAGCAGTTCAAATGACAAAGAACTAGATGTTTCCTTTGAAGATTGAGACGTGTTTCTCATCTCAGTCCATTGTTGCACCTCTCATGAATGGAAAATGTACAACAATACAAGTAGCCCTCAAGAGCACCATTCAAGACCCCTCCAAGCCATGACATCTTAGGTATGGACATTTAGGCTATGCTGGTTTGAGTCTTTTGTCCAAGAATAAAATGATTGATGGTTTTCCAAGAATAGTAGAGCCTAATGTTAAGTGTGAGGCTTGCATTTTGGGAGAGCAACATAGGCATCCCTTTCAATTGGGCAACTATACAAGGGAAAAAGCACCATTGGAGCTAGTGCACATTGATTTGGTAGGCCCTATGCAAACCATATCTATTGGTAAAAGTCAATATTTTATGAACTTTATTGATGATTATAGCCGTAAGAAATGGGTCTATTTTTTGCAACATAAGTCTGAAGCATTTAATAAGTTTTTGTTGTTTAAGGCCTAGGCTGAAAAGGAGAGTGGAATTTTTATCAAGGCCCTAAGGTAAGATCGAGGAGGAGAGTATACCTCCAATCGATTTGTAAATTTTTTCAAGCAAAATGGCATCAAGAAGGAGCTAATAGCTAGTTATACTCCATAGCAAAATGGAGTGGCTGAGAAAAAGAATAGGACCATCGTGGAGATGGCAAGGAGCATGATGAAAGCAAAGGGACTCCAAATTGAATATTGGGGGGAGGATATAGCAACAACTATATATTTGATAAATAGAAGTCCAACAAAGGTGGTCCATGACAAAATCCCTCAAGAGGCATGGACAAAATGCAAGTGGACGGTTGAGCACTTAAGAGTGTTTGGGTGTGTAGCATATGCTCGTGTGCCTAAGGAAAAGAGGTAGAAATTGGATGACAAGGGTGAGAAGTGTATTTTCACGGGCTATAGTGAGGAGTCCAAAGCCTACAGATTGTATAGTCCATTCACCAAGAAAATCATCATTAGTAGAGACGTGGAGTTCCTAGAATATGTTCATGGGATGGAATGATAGTTTCTGATAGATTAGAACCACTCCTGGCGACTCCTGAAGAAGAAGAAAGAGAACAATAATTTCAACAAGATGAGCGTGGAGTTGCTTCTGAAAGCTTTGGACGAGCTCC
>VDFB02260959.1:0-98098 GCA_007258455.2 Sequoia sempervirens | reverse complement strand
ATTGAAGTCCTTGATCCAACAAAAAAAAAAAATCGATACATACAAAAAAAAATTGTGTTATATGGTCCGCCTATGTCTAAATTGTAATTGGTTTGACTTTGAAACTTGATTAAGGAAAAAATATTCAATAAAACACCTGAAACCAATTGGAAGCACTAGATATCATAGTTACAAATCTAAATTCAAAAAATTAGAATTTTATCCTTCATGGAAAAAAGGTTGTGTTATACGATGAGCGTCACTCCTTAAAAATGGTGTTCACTGAAAAAAACTAGTTTTCAAAGGAGATGGAAAAAGAAGTGCAATTTGATTCCAAAAATTTTGAAAAAAATATATTTAGAATTTGTAGACAAAATGTCACAAATCACTAGTTTGAATTGAATCTTCAAATTCCTCATGGTTTAGTTGCTATAGGTGTCTGAAAGTGAAGATTTAGTTAGAAAAAATCATTTCAGTGTCTAGTTTGGCCAAAAATTGTAAACTAGTATTGTGGGATCACCCAATTGCTTGGTTCCTCTTGGCTTTCTAAAACTCCTCTTCTAGAATTACTTCTTCTTCTACATCTTTGACCTCTACCTATATTGTTTCATCCTCTTCCTTGACCTCTTGCATTGGTCTAAGCTTTGAAAGCTTGCTCTAGGGAAGGAGAAAATCTATTCAACCACTACTCATGGGTTTGTAGAGAACCTATCAACTCATCTACAATCATTTTGGACAATTCCTTAGCCTCTCTAATGACAATGACTATAGGATCAAACCTAGAGGGTAGACTTCTTAGGATTTTCTCAATAATCCTTTGTCCTTCCATTGTTTCACCCTTAATTCTTAGTTGATTAATCAAGGTAGAAACTTTAGTGTGAAAGTCTAAAATTGACTCACCATCCTTCATTTGTAGAGTCTCAAAATCTCTTCTTAGTAGTTGCAAGTTTACCAATCCCACTTTATCAGTCCCCTTATAACTATTTTGCAATATTTACCAAGCCTATTTTGAGTAGTTTGCTACTGAAATATGTGGAAAAATAGCCTATGTTAAGGCCGCCTCAATCAAACTAAGGGATTTTGCATCATTCATATGGGTTTCCTTCAACTAATTATTTTGAACATTTGAAACAGTTGCATTGCCTATTTGGTCTATAATATATGTGAAGTCACTAATGACTAGCTCCCATAGGTCATTGGCAACCAAAATAGTTTCCATCTTCTTAGCCCAAATTTCATAGTTCTTCCCATCAAAATTTGGTGGCTATTGCTAACCTTTGTTGTGACCATCTGCCATTTTTCTCATATTTGAGAAGACTGATTAATTCCTAGAAAACCTAGGGCCTTTCCAAATACACCCACAATAAACTAACTGCCTAGTAAAATAGGGCTATGATACCACTTGTTGGTAGCTAGTGGTGCAACAATAAAATATCACTACTATTACTAGATGATGGACATAACTAAAAAATAGAAAACAATGCACAGAGATAGCAGAATGTATGACAAAAAAAATAAATTATATATCCCTCATTTTCTTTCCAAAATTACAAAAATACATAGTACATGCTCTCTTTAGCAATACAAAATATAACATATTCTATTTGGACTACTGTCCAATACTTGGTATTGCACACACCTAAACTGGAGCTATTGTAGCTACTATTATTCATCTACTACATCTGATAAACATTCCTTTCTGTGCACTGCTACCATCTCCTTGTTCTTAGTTGCACATTTTCCTACTACTGTTGGAAGGTCTTCTCAAAATACCAAAAAAAAGCTAACTACTAAAACCTACAATTACATTCCTTTTGTTTTATATTGTCTTTAGCTCATGAAAATGAGCATTGAAGATTCAAATTTCAAACTTACCTACCTTAAAAAATGTTGGCAAGTCAAGCAGGATGTAGGTTTATGTGGGGCAGTTTCAGGAGATCCCCAAAATTGAAAAGGTAGCAAAAAATCCTCTGATTGAGGATTAAATATTTCCAACACTCAATGCACTGTAATGCTATTTTCAATACCCTCTCCATTTCCACCATTTGTTTCCACTCCATATTTAGTACTCCTAATTTGGAATCCACCATGTTCTCCATCCATCTTTCTTCCCGAACATTGTCAAAAGCCCATTGCACAAAATTAGTCCTAGACACATTAAAATTTGTAGCCTTCCACCCACTAACTAATTCTAGGAGAAGAATGCCAAAACTGTACATGTTTTCCTTAGCTGAGATGGGAAGGTTCATCATCCACTCTAGTGCTAGGTAACCTCTTGTCCCTCATATGGTAGAGAAGGCAAAATCGTTACAGTCTTTCTCACTTTCATGCCCACTGTCAACCAGCTTTTCCATTCCAAAGTCTAAAACTTTTGCACGAAACTGCTCATCTAAAAGTATATTCTCTGGTTTGATGTTGCAATGGAGAGTTCATTCTAGGTATTTATTGTGCAGATAAGCCAACCCTTTTGTCGGACCAACTACAATTTGAAATCTTGTGTTCCAATCTAAGACTCTTGAGTTGTCTTGGGTAAACAAATATTTATCTAGTGAACCATTCTCAATATATTCATAAACCAATAGCCTATGTTTTTCCTCCACACAGTATCCAAACATTCTAACTAGATTCATGTGATTGGCGTGGTTAATCATACTTAATTCTACTCGAAACTCATTTCTCCTTAAGAAACTCCCTCCAACTACTTGATTGCCACCACTTTATTTTCAGGGAGGAGGATGCCCTTGTATACACTTCCAAATCGAACTTTTCCCACACTCTCCCTAAAATTATTGGTCACCCTTTTAAGTTTTGAAAAACTTAAACCTCCACCCCAAAAGAGAGAAAATACAACAAAAATGCTCTCAAAGAAGAATGAGAAGGAAAGAATCCCATGTGAGGAAAAAGTACCCCATAAGAGAAGAAGAGAGACCATGTAACCCCCCTCAATGTAGAATTTATACAAATGGTGGATGCTTGAAAATGAATGTATTAGATGGTCCATGATCATTGAACAATGTTCTTCCCTTTAGAAAGAAAAAAATCAAAGGCATATGAATTATTTCTTCCCATTCCTAAAAGGAATATGAAGGAAGAAAACTCAAGATATGTGAAGCCTCTAAAAACTTTCTCAAGTGTCTCCATATCAATGTCTAAAGTTCCCACTACCAAACCAAGTGTTCTAATCCATGTCAATGAAGATGAAAATCTAGTAATTAAAAGAGATAAATATAGAATAGGATCAAAAGACAAGGATATTTCATCTAAAGATAAATATGCCTGTACTCAAAATTCTACTCTAAAATGTTTTATGTAACTAGTTCACCTAGTAGGTCCTATTCACATGTTAAGTTTACTTATGTCCTAAGAATCTTCTTTTAGAACTCCTAGTTGTCATGAGATGTTATCTTATCTCATTTACTTCTTGTGTCTTGAGTAATTTAATATTTTTTTGTCTCATGTCTTAGGATTAAAACACTTGTCATAATCTTGTCTAATCCTATCTCTCACCTTTCCTTTATAAGCAAGGTTTCTCTTACATATTGTAACAAGAGATCAAATCATCTTGTGAATATTGTATTCTTGATTGGTGCAATGACATCTTCTGTTGTTGCTTCTTTCTTGCATGTCTAGAAGGTTATTTGGTGTTGCAAATTGTAGATCTTGGTTGCTCAATTCAACACCAAGACTCTAGAAGACTTCGTAAAATTATTTGTACATATTTTATTATTTATAGCCTTTTCAAGAAAAGCAAGTTTATTTTTTTCTTTTCCTTTATTTTTCGTTAAGTGAGAGACTAGCTCTTTTGTATCTAATAATTTCAATTTTACAATTCTCGAGTCAAATAATCCATGTATTATTTGAATTTCATGTGTTTTTTTAAAATAACTCATACAATGACCTTAAACTTTTAGAAGAGCGTTCTTTGTGAGATTTATTCATGTTGCTGCCATCATATATCTATTTAATCTCAATTTCATTACAACATTCTAAGATTTGGGATCCACAAGTTTATAGTACTTTTAAGTTTCAAAAAAATCTCCATATAAAACATCCAATCATAATATTTTTTTATTTCATTTAATTTATGAAAAACAAATACTATTTAACTCTATTTCCAAAAAAATCTCCTTTCTAATATAACAATAGTCATCCACTTGTATAATGATCTCATAAATAAAATCAACCAAACAATTTAGTCTAGAACAATTTCTTAAAAAACAAATACAGATTTTACCCAACAATTATAATTGCAAAAAAAATGGACTGTGGTAGAAGGCAACTTTTCATAGAATATTGATCAGCAGCAACCTACTTAGGCATCATAATTGAGAAAATAGCTCATCTGTTTAAAACAAAAAGATAAACTTGCATTAGATATAAAAATGCAACTAGCGATTGCACCTTGGTGTGCAATGGGTACACTGAAGAGGCATGGAAGGTCTATTAGGAAAAAAATGGGTTTTTTTTCTCATACATTTGTGCAACACACGAGGTCAATTGACTTGACATAGGGGTCACCCCCTTCGATATTGCTTTGTCAAACAATCTTTCATCTATTTATGGGTTTGTTATTGAATTGCATGGTATCTAGGGAAAATAGATCTCAACTTATTTTTTCTTCTTTAAAAGGGAATAGAATGCATATGTTGCACTCCTAAAAGTTTACAAATATTGCTTTAAATGTGAAAGTTATTTGTTGCTATTACCAATTATGCAGTTTCCACTAAATATTGCTTTAAATGAGGATGATATTGGTTGGAGTTTCAATGGATGTTTGAGGGGTACATAATCATTCCTCTTGGCTGGAATTATGTCCATAAGTATGAGAGAGAACCTTGTGGAATACCTCACAAAAGCTATATATGGAATCCAAACTCCACAAACTTTACTACGATTCTCCCTGCCCTGTGCAAAAATGAGGGCTTTGAAAAATGATATGTACACACATCAAAGCATAAAGGATAGAGGAATTTTGTTAGATGTAGTTGCAACTACCCTAGTAGACATGTACACAAGATGTGGAAGCACAAACAAGGCACGTAAAGTGTTTGAAAAGGTCACTAAAAGAGATGTGGTCTTGTGGACTGCAATGATTGCAGGATATCCACAAAATAGATTTGTTGAAAGGCTTCAGATATTTCCAAGCAAATGCAATTGTTAGGTTTAAAGCCAAATTTTGCAACCTTTGTTGGCATCCTCCTTGCCCATGCCAAAATGAGAGCTTTGGAACAATATGGACATTTATCGAAGTATAAAGGATAGAGGAACTTTGTCAAATATTATAGTCACAACTTCCCTAATAGACAAGCATGGAAAAAGTGGAAGCATTAACAAGGCACATCAATTGTTTGAGCAGTATATGTATAAAATGGACTTGTTGAGAAAGCTTTAGAAACTTTCAAGCAAACACAATTGATAGGTGTAAAGCCAAATTCCACAACCTTCACCTATATCCTCTCTGCTTGTGCCAAGAAGGGAGCTTTGGAATAGGGTATGGACATCCATCAAAGAGATGAAACATCATCATTTATTACCAAGTGGGTGAGTGGGCAAGACCAGCCAGGGAAGCTTGTTATGTCTCTTAGCTTGCCTTCCTATAAACAAGATTTCCTGACACCCAACATTGTATTTTCTAGGCAATATATCTGTTGTCTATTTATGTGTTCTACTTTTTCTTATTTTTAGCAATTTAATTACTAAAAGCTCGAGGAGAAGATGATGTTAAAGCTCAACCGACACAAGGCCTACCCATTTAGGCAATTCCAAACCACCCACATTTTTTTACTTCTTAATCATCTATTTTGTTCTTAGAAAAGGCTTATATTTAATTGGTAAAGGAGTGACTCGACAATCTAGTTGTCACTAATGAAAGTGGTAGAAACATTAATTTTAATGTTAATAAATACAATACAATTTTCCCTTTTATGCAATTAACTATATTAGTCTTTACTCTTTACAAACATTACTTGTAAATCTTCTTTGCAAAAGAAAAAACAAAAGAAAAGACTTCTACCCTACACTTGTTATTCATATTTAACATGTGGAATTGATGGGGAGACATCTGATAGTCTCATGATCACATATATTTTCTTTGGATTCTAAAGCTTAACATTATAGAAAAAAATGGCATATGTTTTCCTTTATCTCCAAAGAGAAAGGAATGAAATAATAATAAAATAATTGGGGTATTAAAATACACATGGCAAAGTAACTTCTCTATAATTTCTTTACAAGACAGACAAAAGAAAGCAATGAACTTATTGTGCTCTATAACTCAGTACTTCAGACAGAGTGTAAAATGATGTTATATTTTAATAATGTAGTTTTCAAAATTTTCATAAGCTGTAACGAGCAATTTTTGTTATTAAAATTCATATCCTATAGCTAAATAAACATGAATAAACCTCCCAGCCGTTTCAAAATTTAATTCCCGCGATTAAATGGTGCCATAAAAAATGTTTACAGGGAGAAACTTCAAAAGACCTGGATCATTTTCTAAAATGCTTGACAAACTAATTTGTTCAACCATTATATCTGAAGAAAAAACCTCTTTCTTTAACTTGAATATGCCAACGGCGTGACCCACATTTTCTACTTCCACTTCACCCATTTTTTTGAGCAGAAGATTTCGGAGCCTTTAGGCAGATTACTCATGCTGTCGTCTTCTGCTCAGTTATTTTTCTTTTTCAGAGAATACAACTACTTAATGCCATTGTCAATCTGCTCAGTCATTTTCTTTCTTATTTGCTCTCTTCGCTAGTTACTAAACTGCCCAAATGTGGTTTGAATAATGGAGTGAAGAGTTTCAGAATAAAGAATTGTTTTGGTTGTCTAATGGATGACAATGATGAATATCAGAAACATACAGACCAATTTCCATGACAATATAGTAGGAGAGGGGATGAGCGATTCCCAAAACAAAATGAGATGACAATAAGCAAATCCTCTGCATAAATTAGAAAAAATCTCCAACGTTTAGCAAATCATTGTAATTCTATAAGAAATTACAATAGAAATTATAGATCACAGGGTTGATTATCCACAAATAAGGAAGTTACACTTTTGTCTGTACACCCAAAGTACCAATGAACAATAGAAGAAAAGCAATATGCATAACATCAATCCCTTCCTACCATCATCAACTTCAATATACTTCCTCTCTAACTATGCAAAGGGAACCAAAATAGGCTCCAGTTCAAATATCCATGCAAATAGTAATATCCTCTAGCAGGGACTCTACAAATAAATTTCTATTGTTATTTTTCTAATTGGATTTTATGATCTATATTAAAAAGAACATTTGGCTACGGGGCTTGAAAGCTCAGACTCAAGTCAATGGAGACAAGGATGGCAGCTTTTGGAAACAAGGTTGGACCAGCATTTAGAAGGTGGGTTCTAGTTTTTCTACTAGAAAATCATATTTCTCCTGATCACACAGATTGCTAACTCGTACATGACTATCATACAAAAGAGGTAGGATGAGTATGGAGGTCAATTCTTTTGAGGTCAAAAGTATACCACACTATGGACTCATCAAACTCATCTTACAAATTTGCACAACAAGCACAACCTACGAACTAGATTCTAATTTTGCTCAAAGAGAAAAAATCAAAATAGTGAGTATTAAGTTTTAACCTACACACTAAATTTTGGGAACTTCCCACATCGTTCCTGGCCTTCACATGTAACACCACATCGCTACCTAGAGAGCTTTTGATGGGTTTTTTTAACTTTTCAAGCTACGTAGTCTTTTTTCTGGCTGCATAGAAAGTTTATGTGCACCCCAGAAGCTTTATTTATGCTATTTCCAATGGCCGCACAAAATTTGCCATTTATCATTTAGTGAAGCCTTTTTTTATCATTTAGTGAAGCTTTCTATGTTTATTTCATAGCCGCTATCAGAAGATTTTGAGGATTTTGAGCCTCCATTTGCAACTTCTGCCATTTATACACAGCTTCAAACTGGGTTTGCAAATTTAAATGAAAGTATTTAGAAAACCACATAAACCCGGGTTTTCAGAGTTTGCTTTCTTGGGCCCTAAGTATAAGAAAGAAATAAAGGAAGAAACAATAAAAAAATATAGCAACTATTTTGCCCTGGTTTCAACCTCTGTGATAGGTCGTGGGCTGTCTCAGATAGTCAACTCCATCTCCACACGGCTTTAGAATGCCTGTAAACGGTGCCTGCGCAATAATTCCCCTATGAGAGCAGACTAAGATATCAATACAATAATAAATAAACAAATAGCACTAAAAAAAACACAACAACAACAACACATCAAACCAACCCTAAGCACCTCAGTCTGCTTGAACAAAGGACATTCAGGGAAGTGAAAATTCTTGTGCAGGTCAAGGAATAGGTCAATCTGCCAGTCATATTTACCTTAGACTTTCCACAAATTGTGTCCTGCTGTTGACGATGCAAATGAGAAAAATGGGCAGAGTTTGCAAGAAAAATTTAGAAAACCCTACCACCATAATTTTTTTAAATACCGCGAACAAAGACCAGATTTTCTACAGCTGTTGTTTCAATCTATTTACACCAACGAGATCTTAATATAACTCATTAAAACCATGGCAAGTGACTAACCTCGAGAATCTACACAAATTGTGTCTGCTGTCAACCATGCCGATGAAAATAATGGGCATAATTTGCAAAAAAAACTTACGAAACCATTGTACAGAAGAACTTTTCTTAAATGAGACTAACGACTACTTCAATCTATTCACGGTAAACGAAACGTCGATCTGAAAAATATCTTGACAAAAGATTTTGTGAGACAACCGAGATCCGATTTACATTGGAGATCTGACATATCTGACTGTTTGCAGCATTTTAAATACAAATATTAAATACAATCAACTGCTGGAGATTTCTTTTCACACCGACAAGTAAAAATATAAAGCTCAGTGGGAAAGAAGACTCCGGGAAAATAAACGTCTAGGATGACTTTAATCGTCGACATGTCTTTTCGTAAAAGGTAACCATTGATTTACAAATTTAAAATAGATTTAAAACATAATTGTTTATACTATGATAAAGTGGCTGTAATATTTGTAGGATTCATATAAATCTTTGGAAGACCTAGAATAGCTGGTAAATATTTAAAGAGGACGAACCTAAAGGAGAAAACACGTCATTTACTAGAATGTTCCAAATGAAGTGCGGGAACACAACTTATTAAATAAACATTAAATCTATCTAAGAAGACCTTTGATCAGTTTATTTGGCCTGTTTATCTCTAAATAATATAAATTTTAAAATGTTTACACAGGTGAGAAGAAGATTCACTTATACATAATCTATAAATCACCTGAGTTAGTTCAACAGAGGAGAAGCTTGACTCGATTCATAAGCCCAGCTACATGCAGAAGAAGATCCGGTATCAGCCGATACTACTGTTGTTTGGCTGGACATTTCACTCTCTTTTCCACCGCGTCCTTCTACGGCTGGATTTAACATCTCAACTACCTGACTCATAGCAGGCCTCTTATCCTTGTCCTCCTCAATGCACTGTAACGCAGTTTTCAACACCCTTTCCATTTCCACCATTGGTTTCCACTCCACATCCAGTCCTCCTAATTTGGAATCCACCATGTTCTCCATCCATCTTTCTCCCCAAACATTGTCAAAAGCCCATTGCACAAAATTAGTCCCAGACACATTAAAATCTGCAGCTTTCCGACCACTAACTAATTCTAGGAGAAGAATGCCAAAACTGTAAACGTCTGCCTTGGCTGAGATGGGAAGGTTCATCGTCCACTCCGGTGCCAGGTATCCTCTCGTCCCTCGTATGGTAGAGAAGGCAAGACCGTTACACTCTCTGTCACTTCCGTGCCCACTGTCAACCAGCTTTGCCATTCCAAAGTCTGAAACTTTCGCACAAAACTGCTTGTCCAGAAGTATATTCTCTGGTTTGATGTTGCAGTGGAGAATCCATTCCAGGCATTCCTCGTGCAGATAAGCCAACCCTTTCGCCGTGCCAACCGCAATTTGAAATCTTGTGTTCCAATCTAAGACTCTTGAGCTGTCTTGGGTAAACAAATATTTATCCAGTGAACCATTCTCAACATACTCATAAACCAACAGCCTGTGCTTTGCCTCCGCACAGTATCCAATCATTCTAACCAGATTCATGTGATTGACGTGGCCAATCATACTTAATTCTACCCGGAACTCATCTTCTCCTTGAGACACTCCTTCCAATCGCTTGACTGCCACCACTTTATTTTCAGGGAGGAGGAGGCCCTTGTATACACCTCCAAATCGACCCTTTCCCACACTCTCCTTGAAATTATTGGTCGCCCTTTTAAGTTCTGAAAACTTAAACCTTTTAAGCCCTCCAGGAATGACAGAGTAGCCTAGTCGATTATAGGCATTGGCCTCGTGAAACACTTTGATGAAAAACCACCATCCCAGAGCTATGCAAACAATTTCTGTCAACCCAAGAGCAGAAACAAAAGAGACCACGGCAATGATCAACTGACTTGTTTCTCCCTTCTTTCCAACCATGGACGAAATATTTGGTTGTAGTATTTGGGATTCCGAATGCAGCGAACAGGATGGTGAGCCTGAGTCCGATGGCAGCAACTTTAGCAGAGATGAAATATTGCTCACTGAAGACTCATTGATGGATATTCTAATATACATGTGATTTGGGGCCTCTGGACATTGAAATCCACTAATAAGATAAAACTTTGGATAACAAACACCTGTGCCGCTAACCCTGTAGCCAAACCCTAAACAACTGCAATCATCCATGCAGATCTTTTCGCACTCCTCTACCGAGATACCATCTCTTTTGAAAAAATCAAAACCATAATAATCGGCGTATGGAAGCCGCAGAAACTGCGAACGATTTGCACCGCAAGAGAGACTCTTAACCAGCCGGCATCCTTTGAACCAATCATTTACATCCACCCTTTCAAAACCAGGCGGACACACGCACGTGGGCTCTGGCGTATATGTACACATAGCATTGAAACCGCACAGACCGTGAACTCTGCACTGCCTTGAAAGCGCAACCCATGTAATTTTCCAACTGCCATTTTGCAAATTGAGGCTGTATAATCTCAGGTTGCCGTCAATATCCAGTGTCAATCTTCTGAGGGGGCCTTCACCATAGTCCCACGCCTCAAAACTGAACTCATCGCTTGAGTTGAAACCACCAGATCCGTCTAGAACTGCTACACGAGTAATATTATAAATGTTTCTGCCGTTCGCAATCGGAAGTTTCTCTGGATCAGGCCAATACTTGCTGGAGACACCCAACCCTTCGTAAATGAGCCCGAGACTGTTGTCATCGTTGAAATATAAACGATAGTAGCCAGAACTGTAGTTTTTCAATCCCATTTTGGAAACGAGCTGTGTGTCCTTTGTGAAGGGTTGGCGAGGAAGGAGCGTATCAGTAGGCCAGTCGAAGCTTTGCCAAATTATTTGTCCAGAATAGCCACGTAGAACCAGATTTCCGTTTCTTACAAGCACCGCTTCTTTCACACGAAGGCCTTTAGTGTTTGTTGTCCATACAGCGCTTCCATCTGCATCCGAAAGAACGAAATCTCCGTCTTTCTGAAGACAGAGACGGGAATCCTCACCGTTCACAGGTCGGTTCCTGTTGGCCATCCAAACAACTGTATAAGGGAAGGGAGTTTGAGAATACCATATTGCAAAACCATAGGCGTTGATGCCAACGGCATAAAACCCAGCTGAAAATGTGCCATCAGTAGACTGTAGGACAGCTTGATTTCTCTCCGGTGAGAGAGAATGTCCTAATTTCAGCCTCTGTAATCCATGACTCTGTTGTGCAGAGATTAGCGAAAGGCAGAAAAGTGCAGGGAGTATAGAGCGTAGACGTAGAATAAAATAAAAAGAACCCATTGTAGAGAAGCTCACTTTAAACCTGCAACTAAGCATGGTTCAGAGAGGATGGTAGTACATGAAGGAAAACTACAGAGAGAGTCTGTCCATGGTTTTGGACCTGCCGTCTAGGTTGCGTCATGTGTATGTATTCATGAGATTTCAGTCATGGATATTCAACTAGGTAGCAATCCCACGTCGTTGAATTTAGTGAGGAGCTTAGTCAAGTCACGAGGAACAAGTCCACGGTCACGCTTCTAGATTTTCGTACCTGCCAACACTATTTTAAAATAATAAATTGATTTGATATTTTTTATCAATAGATGTTGACTTATCATTTATATAATCACATCACATCTTTGAATGTTTATATTATAAAATATAATAGCAAGTCTTAGCAAGAGGGTAAGGGGAGGGTCTGATTTATCTCATACATCAAAGAAATTTGATATTATATATATGTGTTGACTTATTATTTATATAAAATCACATCTTTAAATGTTTATATTATAAAACATATAATAACAAGTCTTAGCAAGAGGGGAAGGGGAGGGTCTGATTTATCTTATACATCAAAGAAATTTGAATATATATATATATATATATATAACTGATAAAGAAATTTATGTTCTAGAATTTTTTAGAAAGATAAAATAGATTTCTCATAAGATCCAAATCTTATTACAATCAAACAACACAATAGTCAAGTCATCAAGCAAGAAAAAGCATATACAACGATGTTGCTAAGAAAAAATATATCAAAAGATTCATCGTACTAGGACCCAATGCTTCATAAAAATTTCTTAACAATTGTTCTTCGTCTACCATGACCATATTAAGTTTTAAAAATTAACAAAATCCAAAGTATAAGTCCAAGAGGTATTTTCATCATATTTTATGTTTGTGGGCTTTCCATGTGATACTAAACATTTCCTACATATCCAATATCTAGTTCCAACCTCATTTTTCATATCCTTTCCGTATAGGGTTTCTTGAAGTCTTTCATTCACTTACATTTCCTTTACTCTTCACTCTCTAAACTCTCATGACCTATTTTTCTTTGCCCTATATCTAGATCTCCCTTCATTCTTGACAAACATCATTTTTTTCAGTCACTGAATGCACTGAAAAATGTTTAAAGTCAAACCAAAAACTTAAAAATACAAACAAAAATCATAGAAATCAAGTTTCATTTACCAAAGTTCATTGCAAACCTCAAGATTGATTATACTATGATGACTTGCTCATGAATGAATGTGGATGCAAATCAGTAGCTTAACACTATGTTTTTTCAATAATAAATTTTGATTAGAGTAAAGTTAACATAAAGATTTGATTTATGACAATCACGAGAACAAAGATTGGCTTAACACTATGTTTTTTCTTAACTCGGTTGGTTGTGGAGTCAACTCAAGAAGGTGGAGAAGATAATTGAACTAATAATAAAAAAATTGTCATTTCAAACATTCAAGAGGATAATAATGAATTAAATTAATTAATTAAATAGATAATGAGAAGAAAGTTTTTCTATTAAAAGATGAATTTAACTTGTGAAGATAAATAGAAAATTTATTTCCTTATTAAAAGTAGATGATTAATTCATATTAATGAAATAGTAACAAATTATCTAATGTATGGATAATAGTAATAAATGATAAATAATTGTAAAAGATGTGATAAATGACTAATAAATGATAAATGGTAACCAATGATAATATATAATATACTAAAAGATTAATTAATTGTAGGAAAAATGATTAGCAATGAAAGCAAAATTAACTCACCAATATAATATCATAACTATTAGTTGCTTGAGCCCCATATTTCCAATCTTTAGTTTCCTCTATTATTTAAAATATAATCTAATGGACATCATTGTATTTTATGAGATAAAATGTGCATGCAATTTGTAATGCTCATAGGGCACAAAATAAAAGAAACTTTAGGCCCGATAAGCACTACAAATCACAGGTATATTTTACCTTGTGGAATACAATGAAGGTCATTAGATTATATTTTAAATCAATGGTGAAAACTAATATTATAGATTCTACCCCTTAAATCCATGGATCATTTACACCCTTGAGTCCCTAATTTTCCATGATAATTAATTTTTAAATAGAAGGATTCATCATCACAATTAATGAATTTTCCTATTATTTTTCAAGATTTGCCAAGATTTTCTACAAAATTTTAGTAATGTAAAAAAATAATGCCAATTAAATTATTATTTTTTTCGAAATAAAGGAAAGATTCGTTAATAGAAATAAGTAGTTTTTTTCCAAAAAATGAAAGATTCACCAATATTTTATATCTTTTTTTGAGGGGGGTTTTCTTAAAGTTATCATTGATTGTGAACATACTTTATGATTAAAATACCCACCTTCGAGGCATGTTATAATAGTTCTAATAGTATTTGTGGATTTAATGTTTTATATTTTTAATAATGTAGTACTATTAATTATGATTTCAAAGTTGTTAGTGATGATCATAAGTATATATTAAAAAAGTAACAGCTCATGTGATGATAGACTAACATACCCAAAAAAATATTAATGCACAACTATGGTCTACCTTTCTTTGGCGTATTTTGAGACACCTCAACAAAAGGCATTCATTAATTTGTAGCATAATATTTGATGATGTGGACCTAAAACAATAGTTATAAGTAAGGTCCCTACCAAGTAGGAAACTCTAAAAATTTGGAAGTGATTTGAAATTACCATGTATGATTTTCAGGTACAAAGTTGGGGTGCTCAACTATTAGTTCCTCCCCTTAACTCTCTTCTATTAAACATTGTTGTATACTTTATAAACTAGATATTGTGCAATCAGAGCGTTGATAAGAATTTGAATGTAGTGAAAAGCGGTGAAAAAAAAAAAAACATTTTGTCAAGGAAGTCCAAATCATAGATTAATCTCTAATTATTCATTTCAAGTCATAGGTAATAAGGAGATCACAAGGTCCTTAGGTTTTGGTGCTTGTCATGTGTATTTAATAATAATAAATTCCTTTGTTATAAATTTTGTTACCAAATTCTTTATGCATTGGATTTTAAATATGGAAAATGAAAATTAATTAGTTAAAAAAAACTACACATAAAAAATATGGTTCATCATATATATAATTATTTAAGATTAAATTAATAGACAAGCCATAAAGTTTTAATTATTTATGTACATTGATTTAGTAGAATGAATTTTATTTTTAAAGTCTATTTTTTTATATTTTAAATAACCAATATTTTATATTCTTAAAAATTGAAAGAACTTAATATGTGTTTTGATGGTATAACAAAAAGATTGAAAAATATGGTGGATTTGGTCAAAATCCACTAAGATTGGTAATCTTGGTTACATATTTTACAAATGTATACAAAGAATCTATATGGTGCTTTGACATTCAATTGTAATATTTTATAACTTTAATTTTCTCATGTTATTCTATAACAAATATGCAACTATTCTTAAAGAGACAATCATATAAAAGTAAATTTTGTAAAAGAAGGCTTCACTATCATGCTTTTCCTAGTCTTTGAATAAATTTTTTTTATCTTTGACATGGTATGCCAAGTAATTATTGTTTTAGAACATGAATGTGATATTAAATTTCTTTTTTAGGGGTGGAACTCCCTATGGGTTTGAACCCTTATTGAAATCACACTTGTTTCTCTAATTTCTCATGATTGACCCATTGTTTATTTAAGGTTGTAGATAATTTCTTAAAAATTGTTTTTATTTATACATTGCAAGTGGACAATAAATTAAACACTCAAAGAAAAGTTTATAATAATTTATTTTATGACATTTGTTAAGAGCAATATTTTTAGTTGTAAGTCCCTTTGTAACTAATGTTGTAGAATATCTAAAAATATATTTATTAGTGTCTAGTCTTACTCCAAATAAATTTAGAGGAGTGTATTGATTATGAAGAGAAATAAGTTGGGACATGTTCTTATAGACAAAAAACAATAAAATATTCATCATAGCACATGCACCAATGTTATAATCTTCTTGCAAGTTGAATTTAGATATAGGAAACCACCAATGACTAGATCAAAACCTCATACTTTCTCTATTAACTTCTCTTGCATGTCTCTTGTCAAGTGTTGGACATCTTCATTCCAAATTATCCTACCTATCTATTGGGTTTTATCCACCAACTATTGAGGAAAAGCATGTATTTTGGGAATTTTTCCATAGATACATCACCTTAAATCTATTGCAGGATGATGCAAATTACCCACTACGCCACCGATACTAGAAATAGAAAGTACTTTGAAGCTTTGAGTGTTAACAAATTTTCCTGATGGACTCCAAAGTGTTTAAGAATGTTGAGAATTGATCAAGGGTTGGTTTTCAAATAGAAAAGAAGGTAAAAAAAATTAACAAGCTAAAGAGGTTCTAGAATAAGTGCCAACTCTTGATGAGGTTCTCACAACATCATCAAATCCTAACAAGGTTCTTATAACCAATTGTATCTCACTCCAAGGGACAAAGAATAAATGAATAAAAAGCCAAGTAAATACTGAGGAATGTATATGAGCTAGAGAGAAAAAAATTAAGAAGATTATTGGGCACAATTTCATTGAGGTTCTAGAGCCAAAGTTGATGCCACACAAGGTTCTCATAACCTATACCCTCATTAATAATAAGTATAAAAAAAAATATATAACAAGGAGAAGAAGATAGAGATGAATGAGATGATTTAGATAAGACAAAGAGAAATTAAAAGATGAAGAAGAAGAGGAAGAAAGAAAAATAAAAGATAGGTTCCATTGAATTTTTTCAAAGGTTTTAAAACCTCAGTTAGCTCTCAACAAGGTTCGTGAAACCTTATCAAATCCCAACAAGGTTCTTTGAACCTGCTCATTTGTCAACTACTAACATGTTATGTGATGCTAAGGATTATTCTTCCACTACCACTCTAGAATTCATTTTATGTGCTTGTAGTATCCACCAACGACTAGGTTTATAAAAAATTATTTGAGATAATTGGCCATGCCACATTCAAATCTATTTGACAAGTAGTTGTAGCACAATTTTTTTGGGAAAATTGGCTCTAACACTTGTAGTCATCCCCACAAATCATTAATGCAAGCATGGTAAAATTATTAGGAATATTCTTCCACACTTCACAATCATCCATGCCATATTTTTTTGACATCTACCTACAAGATGTTGGATAAGGTGATGATTTGGGTGTGGGCTTTTCCTGTAGTTCCCTCTAGGGACTAAGGAAAAAAAGTATTATTGTTAGAGCCTTATTCCTTTATATAATGAAGTAAAGATCTTTTCTTGAAAGGAATTTCCATGTTAGTTCAAAAAAAAGACGTGTAACTTATTTAGTTGTTTGCAATTGTGATTGGCTTTATGCCTTTGAATCAATGAAATTTTCAATTCATATATTTTCAGTTATATCATACTAAGTAAATTTATTTTTCTCTATGATGGAATAAATGTTTCTATGATTTTTGTATATGTATTTTATTTCCTATTTTTTATAGAATTTATTTGTGGACATGTTCCTTCCCTCTTAATTTTTGTTTAACCCTAAGACCTCCATACATTCTTTATGAGTTCTGAATCGAAGCCAAATGCGAGTCCTTTAAAAAAAATGGCAATTCCTTGTGATATGAGCAAAGTGGGGAACTCATTTAAATCATTGTACATCACCTTTTTCTTTTTTCATTCCTTCTTCATTTTCTCCCTACAAAATAGTCAATAGAATAGGATTAGGGTTTTAGTTTTATTCTATGTTGATTTGGATCAACACCCTCCATTTAGGTTTGGAAAGTAGCCAATATTCTTTGGATGTTTTATCTCAATAGCAAGGTCCCACACCTTGAGATCATTCCTATTGTGTCATTGGAATGTTGAACTAGTTTCAATAGGGTGTAATTTACTATAATACTAGATACCAAAATTGCTCCACTTCCTAGAACAAAACATCACTCACAATATCAAGGTTATTATCTAGCAAGTGAAATTAGTTCATTAATAGAACCATGGAGGGTTCATGTTTAACTCTATGAGAGTTGGTTTTCTCTCCTATAATTTGAGCTCAACCTAAATTTAGGAGGGTGTTCCTAGGGTTTATATAATAGAAATTGATAGCTCGTAAGATGGTAACTAAACCCAAGTAATTGATGTAGCTTCGAAGGCTATCACTCATCAAAGAGTGGCTAGTTATCAAGTATTACCTTTATATAGTTGATTCACCATCATTTACAATGATTCCAAGGAGAAGGAAACACATGACTCAAGAAATATTATAAGTAATATTCCCTATATATATGGTAAAATTGGAAACACCTACTAGCTAAACTAAAAAGGAAATGTTTATGGATTCGTTATTCTTTTAAGCATTTAAGTTTGATTAATTGTGGATTAGTTCTTATCTATGGTAACATAGTCAAGTTGACAAGGAGAAATATAATTAAAGGTAAAATATTGAATAGTTGATCCAACCATAAAAATACATCAAAATGGGAGTGTTGGAGACTAAACATGTTTAATTATCCATAATTAGACCATACAAGTCCATATTTGAATAATGAAAGATCATTACGGTTATTGTAAATGTTTCTAGATGTTGTCATATTCTCTAAAAAAATTACATTCACAACATCAAATATTTTGAGAGGAAAATATATCATATAGAGAAGTAACCTTTAACAAATACCTAAGATTGTGGAGAGATCACATCTACAAGATATTTTTCCATATTACCTTCATTTATATTCTAATAACCTTCACTACTCTCTTTCAATCAATATTCAATTGTTGGAATCTTTAAAGTCATTGACAACTCCTTTGTACTAAGAATAATCAACAACCAATCCATTTGAAAGATTCAAAAACATAAAAATATACCCTACTATTCAAAACCTTAACACGCGGTGCTATAGCCAAGACCAAATCCATAGCTATGGATGAATCCTACCCAAAATGAATTCTCTAATGTATCATTAGTAATAATTTTTGGTCGATAGATATTGATATTTGGTAGATGCGTGACCAACTGCATTAATGGTGGTAGTTATAAATTAAAATCCCCATTAAGGTGTACAACTGTGGGGTATTCTTAGTGTCATTTCAGTTAATGCAAAAATCTCTTTTGATATGATTTTAAAAAAAGACCACTTTTTTTCTTACTGCAAGCTTCCTCATGCTATTTCTAGTGGATATTAATACTATGGATATGGTTCACAACTTGAACCAATCCCTTGAAGCATGCTACAAGCCTCTTCTTGGATTTTTAACTTTTTTATTTCTTTTGTTGTAAAAAAAAATGGGTTGCCAAACATCATCAACATCGAACGGTCATTTTAGAATCACATAAAATTACCAATGAACACATCCTTGATTCATACCACTTGCTAATCACCAAAAATTATAAAAAACTTGTTGAGCTCTGACAAGGTTGTGAGAGCCTAGTTGGGAGTTGAAACCTATTCTAGAACCATCAAAACTTTCTAACAACAAAGAAACTTGGAGCCTTTTCACTTTTCATTTCCTTTACCATTAGCAAAACAAGGTGGCAATCAAACCTCTTTTGGAAACCACAGGAAGTTCATGAACCAATTCCATATTTTTGGAAACAAATGAGCATGTCATCCTTCTACTTTTCAATAAGTTTAACAAATCTTGTTGAGCTTTGACAAGATTGTGAGAACATTGTTGACAACTAACCGAGGTTTTAGAACCTCAAAAATTTACCAACACCTAGATTTATATAGAAATAACCACTTGAAAAGTAAGGTTTAAAAACTACTCTTGGGTTTCAACAAAGTTGTGATAACCTTGTTGGGAGCCACACAAGTTTCAAAACCACATAAAATTGTCGCACGTGGACTTAGAAACATTTTTTCTTTTAGAGGAATGAAGAAGTTAGGAAACCTATGTTGGAACCTAACAAGGTTTTAAAAACCTTGTTGGCCCTCAATAGAGGTTTCAAAGCTTCCATAGAATATTGAAAACTTAAAGAACTACCAAAATATGAGCCAAATAAAGAAGTTATAAAATTATTAACAATTTCCGATAAGGTTATGAAAACCTTGTTGGCTCTTGAAACAAGTTTTAGACCTTCAACATAGAGCCATAATAAATACATAGTGGATTTTGGGTTGAGGAAAAAATTCTAAATAAAGGGATGAAAGTCAAAAAATACCAAAAAATCCTACAAAAATTGTGCTTAGATAAAGAAACATAGGTGATTAACCACTTACAAACATTTCAAAACAGTTCAAAGCTCCAATAACATGCTCAATGAAGTCACTATTAGAGTAAATCATATTTACTTAGGCTTAAGTTTTAACTTAGGTACATAATTTGCATTTAATAGGGTAATTAGCTTTTATTCCCATATTGGGTGGTTGCATACCCGTCAACATTTTCATGGCTTTATAAGCCTGTAGCATTATGCACATTATCTCATCTCATATTCAACATATTTTCTCTTCGGTGAAAGAGCATTGGCTTCTCTTGTGCATTGTGAAGGTTTCTCATGTGAAATTGGTCTTTTGTTGCTCTATCATGGTATTAGAGCCTCCTAATTTGCAGTATCTTCTCTGAGAGTTTTTTTCGGAGAGTTGGCTGGAGATCATCATTCAACAATTGAATTTTTTTAAAATTTTCAAAATTGCCTCATATTTATGTTTCTGGCATGATTTTGTGCTTGTGAGGTCGATTTGTCCTCAAGTCTGTTGGTAGGAAGAGGACACAATTTCTTGTATGTTGCACTTCCCTTTGGCACGACTGCGTTGATCTTTTTTTTGGTGATTGGAGAGGCCACATGGGAGTCTTGGCAAGGCTACCACATTACTTGTAGACCTTTCATCAAGGCGTTTGGAGGCAACAAACTTGCAATTTGGAGGTTGCTCGATTTGCATCTGTTTGGAGGCCTGATTTTTGAGTTTGAGGGAAAGTTTATGCAGTGGGAGGGTGCACATTCCTTCTTGAAGGCTGATATCTCTACTAAGAGAGACCAATTGTCATTGTTGGGCAACATTTTTTTTTGCTCAATTGAAGGCATCCTTGTTTGGGGTTCGATTTTATGCATGGAAGAGGCATTTATTTTGTTGAAAGAGACCAAACTTTTGATCAAGATTCAGAAATTGCTTGATGGAGTAAGGAATCCTCTTTTTATTTGGTCATGATCTTTGTTTTGGAGGTAGCAAATAACCTTGACTATTTTTGTTTCCACTGGAAAGAGGCATGATTTTTCACTAGAAAGAGGCATGATTTTTCACAGTGGAGACTTTTTAATTAAAATTTATAAAGTTTTGATTGAAAATATTTCAATTTAGGGTTTTTTTTCAACAAAGGATTGGTGTGGGCCCTTCCTTGGAGTTCTTTTAAAGTGATCTTGGGATCTTTAATCCCACATTTGTTGTGTGGAAGATGACTTTTCTATTCAAATAGCACTGCAGTGTGAAAGGTTGGTGTGAGCAAGACTCATAGGCATTCAAGAGGCTCACGATTGTGTTTTGTGTGGAGGTTGCTTGGTTGATCAGGTGTCTTTATTTTTTTGGTTCAATTTTTTCAAAAAATTAGTTTGTTGCTTGGAGATTTTCTATTTTTTGCAAGTGGTGAAAAATAAGTTTTTAGAGGCTACCTTATTGGAGTTTTTTTTAGTATGCTAGTGCAATTTTAACATGGATCCCCCTCCCACCATTGAATTATTATCTCCCCATAATGACCACATATGGAAAATGAAAATGTAGAGATTGCTTCAATCCCAAGGTTTGTGGTCTACTCTAAATGCTACCCAACCCACCCTTAACAAACAATATGAAATATTTTCCCACCCAAATAAATGTGACCAAACTATGGGGTTGATGAAGTTAAATGTTCCATATAGTCTTCTTTTTCATATTGATGAGTTGGGTACACCTAGAGAAATATGGGATAAGTTAGAAAATCTATTTGGTCAAGTTAGTGAGATCCATGCATTGCAATTGGAGGTTGAGTTAAACTCTATTGTTCTTGAAGAATTTCCTACTATTGATGAATTCCTAGTAAAATTTAAATTAGTAAGGTCACAACTAGCAGGATGCAGAAAGACCAAAACTGATAAGGAGTCTATTTTCTTAATTCTATCTAAATTGAGAGGTCTTTTTGATGTGTTTTCCTCTACCTTTTACTCCATAATGGATGCCTTAGGTAGTGCATTCCAGATGCCCTCTTTTGAGACCTTTTGTGACTGGTTAATAAGGGAACAAAAAAAACTTGCCTAGTTGGACAGGGTCTTTACAAATCATCCATTGGTTGCACATGGCTCACAAAGTAAGGGGAAGAAGAAGCCTAAACCTAAAACAAAGTCAAATGATACTCCCACTACAAAAGAAGAAAAGATAAAGAAGGAGAAATTTAGTTGTGTATACTGTAAAAAGAAGGGGCATGATGAGGATCATTGTTACACAAAGAAGATAGATGAGCTCTCCCACCTTCTCTAGAAAAACAATATCCCACTATTATCTTCTGTGACTCCTACAACCTTTACACCTTCATCTATTTCATCCACCAAGCCCACATAGTCTGGTAGTGTAGGCATTGCAAATAGTAAAGAAGATAAGCACTACATGAGCAAGGAACATGCACTTATCACTTCTACAGTTGATTCTTGGTGTGACAGATGGTTTTTGGATTCTGGTGCATCTCATCACATGAGTTCTTCACACTATCCTATCATGGTTCTGCACCCCTCTGACACCTCCAAAATTTTGTTGGGGAACAATAAGTTGTTGGATGTTTAGGGGATAGGAACTCTTGACGTTGGTGATGGTTGCTTTCAGGATGTACTGTGCATTCCATAGTTACACGTGAATCTTTTGTCTATATACCAGATCACACATGGTGAAGTTCCTAATACTATGGAGTTTACAACCAATTTTGTGTTTATCAAAGAAGTTGATTCTGGTGAACTCATTGTTGTTGGTAATGTTGATCATGAGTCTCGACTATATAGCTTCTCTCACTTTGTTAAGGAGGATGACTATGTACCTCACACACCCTTGGCCAATGTTGATAGTAATATTGGTCATCTGCATTTTGGGGTACTTTAGAGGAGCAGGCTATCTTTGATCCCTCAAATCTTGTTTTGTTGGATGAGTACTTAGTAAGAATCTCTAATTTGTTTGTAGAGACTCACCTTGCATATTTGGGAGACTCACTTGAGGGGATTTCTCTCCTCTTTGATGACAGTTGCAACATCCTAGTTGATTCTCTTAGATTATTTTTGGGGGTTGAATTGGTTGTGCCTTCTCTTGATCTATCACCTTGCTTGATTGTATTTATGTAAGGAAAGCTTAGGTGTGGAACAAAATCTCCTAACGTCAAAACCTCAAGGAAGAATGAAGAGGTGACTTTAAATTTTGCAATTACAGTTCAATTAAGATACACTTGAAAGGATTAACAAAAATAGAGAAATAAACATACGCAATTGAACACTAGATTTACGTGGGGAAACCCTTATGGGAGAAAAACCCACCACACCAAGAAAAACCCCTTTGTATTACAATAAAAAAATTACGTACAGAGTACAGGCTTCACTCTCTGATGTCAAATTACAGCAGCAACATTTCCTTGATCAACGTTGTACAAAATAGCTCTCAGTTACAATGCTCTCTGAATTGAATTCATACACATTGATCACACACCAAACTATTTTTTTGAACCGATCATCATCTTAGATTATAGAGTATATCCATGTCATTCATGGTCTATTGATCTTCCTCACGAGAATGGTCACAACAGTCCAACTGCTAGCGGTTCACCTTTCGCTTCTTTGATTGGTCAAAGAAAAAACATGTAAGATAGACATTCAGTCAAGGCGTTCAAATAGTGTTGCATGTCGGTGAGACACTAGGCTGTGTCTCCCCGATACCACAATGCTTGACTGTCATTATCGCCTAGAGTTACCACCATCGGCAAGAGTCATATCAAGTTCAAAACTGTCGCCCAGACTCACTCTATCGATAATACATCATATCTATATCCACTGCAGAAGCATCAATAGACCATCACTATCGGCGAGAGGTCATACCAAACACAAATCCATCTTGTGCAAATCTATCGGTGAGACAAGTGCTATCAGTAAGAGTTCTCATCGAAAGCGCCTGCCTGTCGGCGAGAGAAACCTTATCGTTAAAACTTCACATCGATGTTCAACTCATGTAGCTCTATCAGCGAGACCAATAGTCATCGTAGGAGGTTACACCAAAGTTCATAGCATGGAGATCCATCGACAGTTCACAAACAATTCTGTCGGTGAGAGAAATGCTATCACTAAGAGGTCATATCGAATGCACCAGCCTATTGACAAGACCACATTCATCGGCAAGAGTTCTTACCGAATGCAAACCTGTCAGCCAAGAGTCTCCCTGATGACATCCTTGTGAATAACCATCAGTGAGACATACACTGTTGGGATGAGTTATTCTAAATGTTCATGCCTCTCCTTGATGACTTCAGTCGCCATGAGTCTCCCCGACAACTACTAGGAACCAAACCGTCGGTAAGACATAATCAAAGTCTTGGCGACCCGAGCACTTCAAATGATTATAATATAGCTAGTAGTCAGTAAGACTTCCAGAGGGTCTCACCAACTTTTCTATTTCAGGAGTTTACATGCCAGTAAGATTGAGGCACATTTTCCAATAATTTGATCATGTGATTTTTTTGTTTGTTTGGAGACTTCCCGCCCCTTCTCAGTTGGATATGGAGTGGTTCCTTCTTCATCCGATGGACTTGTTTCTTCCTAAGGGAAGAGGTGTTGCTTGCAGGCATTGGATCATCTTTTGTTTTCAGGCATACTTCATCGCAATTGGATCTTCTTCATTGTGGGGGGATATGATATCTCCTGGTTTCCCTCCTATGGGGGGGTTAATTGATTGTATATTTCTAATGTATGTAGTACTTGGGGGGTACGATTGAGTCCTCCATACATGCATCATCTCTTTTGTTTTTTCTTTTCTCTCTTTTGGAGAGGGTTTTTTTCCCACAGGATTTTTCTCCTTTTCTTCACTTGTGAGAGACTTTTATGCATTGTAAATGGGTACCTAACATGGTTGTGTAGCCGAGATCCATACTGCATATTGAATCTTCATTCATTCTCCCTAAGTTGCACTTAAGGGGGGGTGTTAGAGTAAATCATATTTACTTAGGCTTAAGTTTTAACTTAGGTACATAATTTGCATTTAATAGGGTACTTAGTTTTTATTCCCATATTGGGTGGTTGCATACCCATCAACATTTTCATGGCTTTATAAGCTTGTAGCATTATGTACATTATCTCATCTCATATTCAACATATTTTCTCTTCGGTGAAAGAGCATTTGCTTCTCTCCTGCATTGTGAAGGTTTCTGTGAAATTGGTCTTCCTAGGAGTTTATTGATCTATCATTACCAATATCCCTGTAAAGTGATTTTATTTCATCTCAAATAAATATTGATATTTGAATATTTTTACTTATTAGGGTCAAGTTGCATAGGGAAACATGTGGCACTACCTTTTTACAACATTGATAGATACATATCTTCAGTTTGACACACAACTTGATATTTGTGTTGATCAAACAACTTGGATCAACTAAGTAATCATAATGAGATTTAATGCATAGTGACATTTATCAATTTAGACAATTTTTTTTTTTTGGTGCAATCAAATATGGGGCTAATAGCTAGCTTTGATTGAGGATAATGACCTTGCAAACATAGTAGGAACCTAAAATATCTAGTAAAGAATATTTCTTTAAATGGATTGGGCTACAAAGTCAAAAAATTCATAAAACATGGTTGGCAAAATACTCTTGACACAAGCCAAAAATGAGATACATGAAAAAAAGAACAAGGATTCAAAAAATAGACAAAAAATACTGCTACTTAACCTTTGTACATGGTAGGGGACTCCTACCTCAAATTTCCTCTAGGATGGTCATGCAAACCCATTGACAAGTTAAGATAAATAGGAACTCATGTGAACAATGGGGTGGTGAGTGAGAAGTGCTTGTAAACCCAACTACTAGTTTGCAATTACTATGATAAGAGATCTAAGAATAATTCTTTGTAGAAACTCTTTGAATAAGATATTATACATTGAAATAAAAGAAATAGGGGGTGTGCTCCACCTTTTAGGAGGTGGAACACACACTAAGGGGGATACCCTATTTCACTCTATTTCATTCAAGGAAACCAAGATCCCTCAACCAATTGACTTGATTAAGGAATGGGCTAGAGTTAGGATGATTTCCTATGGTGTTATTAAAGACTAAAGGGGGTTCACCTCTAAGAAAAGGATTAGAAAGAAAGAAATGGATGCAATGTGCAAATCTAACCATTTAACCTAGAATATGAAACTGAAAATCAAAATAATGAACTGAGAATGAATAGAGGGGCACCAAGAGAATTGAAGATGCTTGAAAAAAGGTCTAAACTCCTTAAAATATTACTTTTAATTTGCACAATGGGAATCATACGTCAATAGGGGAAATTTAGTCCTAGTTTAGGGTTTCGGGTTGAAACTGGAATCTACAACTAGTAAACTAGGATCTACAAAAAATGTCTAAACACATATATACTAGGACTTATATGCCACAAGTGGTGATTCAGTCCCAATATCAGGGCTAATTTGAAACTCTAATATCCTCTAGTGATATCTTATAGCTTCTCTCCCTTCCAATCTCCGATTATGAAACAAGTCAAATTTTGACCTGTGGGTGACTTTCCATAATCTTGCTAGGAAGGTGACAACTTTGAAAACTTTCTCCAATCTTTCTCTTCAATGGATCTTTAACCTAAATAAGCAAGTCACGCATCAAAGAGAGGGAAAAATGTTGTTTTGCTAGTGGATAAGGATTTCCCTTGGTCAAGCCTCATTTTGGTAATCATACCTTGAAATAAATAGAAATAGAATGAAGGAATGGTGAATGATGAATGATGAATGAAAAAATATGCTATGTTGCAACTCACCAAACCCTTATAACAAAGGCTACAAACTTCTATGAAATGGCTCCAATGGATGTGGATCTTAATTCTTGATTGAATGCTATGGATCTTGACTTGAATGCTTGCTTGAATCATAAAACCCTACATCACAAATGTTAGCTCAAAAAGACACATGATGCACTAAGACTTTGACATGATGCCTGAATAGATTGAATGTAGCTCCAAAATGCTTGATAATCAACTCTTGAATGCTCTTGTAAACTATTTTGATTATAAATTTAATAGAATACTTAAACACTTGAATTACTAGGTGACTTGTAAACTTGCTAGAAGAAAATATGTGAAATAACCTTGTATTTATACTTGTTTATGCCAAATCTTCCCAAATTACAACACTACAAGCTGACATCAGATCTAGGAGAATAAAATCTCGCCAAGAATTTGAATTTAAAATAGGTCTAAGCTAAGTGAGACTCATATGCCAGTTGTGGAATATGAGTCCTAGTAGGCTAAGGTTGGGACACAAATTTCAAGAAATGCTAAGTTCTATGCCAAATTCAAGTTTATGCTCTGAAACAAGAGGTGGAACCCATATGCCCAAGGTGGCATATGAGTCCCAAATCACTAAATCTAAGTCACAAAGCCCAAAAACATTAAAGTATGATTGGTTATTTGATATGTTTTAGGATTATCCTTGGAAAGATGCATTAAATAAGGCTCGTGGATGCAAAATAGGACCAAATAAGGCATAAAGAAGTTCAATTTTAGCAGGGAGGACCCAAACAAGTGTGAAAATGTAAAGAGATATATTTTCCTACACTAAATGTCTAAATAGCCAATCTACATTATAGAATTTTTTAAGTTTATTAGATCACATCACCATGGCCTTGTGTAGTCACATTTTTGGATTTTTATAATATAACTTTCTCTAGTGAATACTAGCTCTTCCACAACCCCTACACTTCTAGTACTTAGTTCTATTGCCATAAACAAAGAGATTAAAATAACTTTGTATTTTAGAGACATTGACTTGGTTTCATCCAAAAATTCATACTTCACTAGGTTAGTTATCTCTACATTTTAATATGAAGAAGAAGAATAAATTCTAATTCCTACAACCATGACCTCATTAAGGGAGTAAGGAAACAATTATACTCTTGTTATTGCTCTCATCCATGAGTTCCTTCTTCACTAGGTCAAATATCTCTACATGTTTATATTAAGAAGAAGAACAAAAAAATAAAATTGATTCCTAGAATCATGACCTCACTAAGGGAGGAAGGCAACAATTCTACCATTGCTATTGTGGGAAAAAGTAAAGTTGCAAACTAGCAATCAATACAAAGCTACAATACAACATTTTAACATAATCAAGCTAGTTTTGAGTGAATATACACCATCCCATATAACCACCCCAATGCCTTAAAGGTGTTCCATTCCTTTATTGAAAAGGGAGATTGGATAAGTAATTAAAAATAAATAAAAAGATGCAAAGGAAAATTACTATAGTAAAAATGTGAAATAGTTGGAGAAGTATAATGCAGGTCCAAATACACCTTATGAAAGATTCCCTAATTCAAAGATGAGGGAGAGGATCTAGTAATTGAGCATGTTTCAATAGTTGTGTTGGCATATGTTAATTTAATGTCTAATATTTTTAATAGCATAGCACTAGTAGTTGTGATTTTATAAAGTAAGTGTTAATCATTATCACTCATAATTGAATGAAATGTATTCTTTAGATCTAAAGGACACTAAATCATGTAACAACACATTGGTGCACCACCAAAACATGACTTAATATACAACTAATTTTTTTAGACTCTAGGAATTGGAATAGGAATAGGGTAGCCGCCCCCTATAAACTACAGTCCATTTAGTAAACTTCTTTCACATGATTGGTGATGTTGGCGTGACATGTCCTTTGGTACCACGGGGAAGGTGGGGAGACTAGACCTTGTGACCTCTTACTTGCAACTGGATGCTTTAGTCAATCGAGCTAGGCCCATTGCCCCATTAATATACAACTATTGACCTACTCTATTTTTTAAATTGTTTTAGACACCTCAAAGAAAACATATTAATACCATATCATTTTGAATAATATAGACATAAAACCTTAATTATAAATAGACGCCTTTCTATAAAAAATTAAAATGGTTCAAATTTTAAGAATTCGCTCATGTATCCTCTACCCTCGATAAATTTTGATGCGACCCCTATCACCCATTTGTATTTCTCACAGAATCTCTGCTGAGATTTTGTCACTTCATGTTCGAACCGAAAGTGAAGGCGGTCATGCGGGCATCACGACGAAGTTATGAATGAGCAGCACATCACCTGCTTCCCACTAGAGATCTAAGCTTTCTTTGTCTATGATCTTGAAACGCGTAAATATCCGAAAAGGATATATAAAAAGTTAAGACTGAAACCCAAAAGAAAGTACCCAAGTGTTCGACGCAGACTTCATTTATGGTCTTGCACAGAATTATGGACCGTTAATTTAACATTTTCTCAAGACTTTTCTGAGATAAGAACGACTTTGGCGTGACTACAGTGTTTTAATGTACATCTGGAGGTCTCAAGTCTGTGGTTCAAATCATGTGGGTTGTCTGGTCAAGGATGTCTTGTTCATGTCGCGTGAATACTATTAATCTGGATCACAAATTGGTCCAAGTCAAGATTTCTGACCAGGGTGATATTGGCTTGTCAAGTCGCATGGGTGTTCGGCACAAGTCGCTAATTAATTTGGAAGCCCCGTCGTGCCTGGCTATTTACTTTGAGCCACTTAAATGATTATTTAGCTACATAATTGACCATTACTATCTAATAATGGATTGTGAAGGATGGGAAAGACTTTCGTTGTTTACTAAATGATTTCAATACATCGACATTATGGTACTGTTAAGACTTTTTCTTTTTGATTCTCTTTTGTCATGATAAAAAATTTATAGTTTTTGAAATTTATAATAAATGATTTTAGTATATGGACATGGTGGCAATGCTAGTCTCTTTCTTCTTTGATTTTTTTTTATAATTGAATAAAAAAGACTTTAATTTTCTCTTACTTTTCTCGTCATTGAAATTGAACAATTTTTTTTTAATAATTGATTTTAGTGTATGTTATTATTGTCGAGAAGTCTTTTTTTTTTAATTTATTTTTATTGGAATAAAGATTGTCGAGAAGATTTTGGTTTTTAAGTTTATAATAAATGATTTAATATATAGATATTACCATCGTGCATTTACAATAAACAATTTGAGTATATGGACATTTAATTAGTGGTAGTCTTTATCATCTTCATTTCTCCTTGTTGTCATCAAGTAAATTTTGATTTTTGAAGTTTATAATAAACGATTTCAATACAAAGATACTATGGTAGTGCTAGTTTTTTTCTTCATTTTCTTTTGTTATGATCATAAAGACTTTATTTTTATGATAAATGATTTTAGTCTATGTATATTATGGTAGTGTTAGTGTTTTCTTCTCTTTCTTTTGTCACATTTAAGAAGAAATTGGTTTTTTAAGTTTACAATAAATAATTATAGTGTATATACACCATCACAATGCTAGTTGTTTTCTTCTTTGTTTTCTTTTGTCAATGTTAAGAATATTTTAATTTTTCAAGTTTACAATAAACATGGATACTATAAGGAAATTCGAGTAGCAGAACAATTTCCTATGCCAATCTTGAGAAGAGATATTATGCAAAATTTAAAACTGATCTAACGGTTACAAAAAAACTAGAAACACATTCAACAAAAAATAAACAATGAACACAAGATATATGTGGGGAAAACTCTTTTGGGAGAAAAACCCATACTCCAAAACCAACAAAATGTATTATCAAATCTTAAAATAGATTACAACACACTTGCAATGCAAGTTCTTATAGGAGTCTTCACTTCAACTCAATCTAGAGGAATTTTAGCGGCATACAGACTTGCAAACTAACTCTCACCTCTCAAAAATGACTATCTCAAAGTACCAATATCTACTATTACATTGCATGTGAGAATTGTTAGTGTATTTAAGTTTTCACTTAGGTTAATTATTCTTAGGTAGTCTTGTTTCCCGTATCGGGAAGTTTCATACCCATTTCATATTTCACAACTTTAAAAGCATGTACCATATGTAAATTTATTCATCTCATTTTCGTTATCTTTCTTCTGGTGAAGTAGTATAGTGTTCCTCTCTATCTTGTGAAGTTTTATTGGTAGATGTTTCTCCTGGATTATTTTATTTAACATGGTATCAGAGCCACCCAATCTACAACTCCTTCCTTAATAGTTTTCACTGGAGATTGTTGAGATCATTTAATTGCTGTAGATTATTCAACATTTGAAATTTGCTAAATTTCAAAATTGTTTCATTCCCAATATTCTTCCTTCTTATTGCTTGTGTGATTGGAGGTGTGTTGTCCTTGGAAGATCAATATGTTGTTGTGTGGAGGCGTGTTTCCTTCCTCTAGTAGGCATGAATTTCTTCCCGTGGAGTTTTCTCTGCCCATTTCCAGGCCATGATTTTGACTGGAGGAGGCATGGATTTTACTATTGGCATCAATTTTTCTAAGAAAGGAATATTTTCTTTCCTGTGTTATGGGTCGTGATTGCAACTTTAAAGCTGCAATTTCCTTGTTGGGTGCAAATTTCATTTCCTCGAGGCACGTGAAGTTGGAAGCTTGTTTGGAGGCTGAGGGTTTCATTGAAGGAATTTGTGTGTTTCATTTGTTGTTGAAGGTAGCTATCTGAAGGCCTCATTACTCTCCTTTGGTGCCACCCCCCATGGGATTTTTGTTGGGCATCAATCCTTGTGAGGAGGCGTCATTTATGTAGCTCTTATACAGGCATTTCTTTTTTGCGATTCAATATGTGGAGACCTCCACACTTGTCGTGATTTTGCGATTTGGAGGTGTTATTTTTCTCACTAGAATTTTTTTAATCAAACCTTATACTTTATAAAGTTTTGATTGAAATATTTCAATTTAGGGTTCACTTTGCTCGTGCAGCCAAAGATTGTGGGCCCCAAGATTTTCTTTTGAAGTTCTTTTGAGGGAAGCATTATCACACATTGGCAGAGTGAGAGATGTTTTTTCTATTCATATAGCATTGCAGTGTGCATTAGTGGTGTGAGAAAGTCTCACAAATTGTGTAGAGGTTCGTGGTGGGCCTTGAGTTGTGGAGACTTGTGCAAAAATTTGGCTTTCCAGTGGTGCAAACAACAAGGTGCATTAAGTTTTGCTCCATTTTTTTCCTCAATTCAAAAACTTAGTTTTTTGAAGTATTTTTGGAAAGGTGATGAAATTTAAGAGGTTGCATATGGTTGATTTTGGAGGTTTCAGTCAGTTTGGTGTATTTTTTGGTAGAAATGGCCACTCTTGAATCTATTGAATTGTTAACTCCCTATAATTACCATACATGGAAAATGAAAATGCATAGGTTGCTTCAGTCTCAAGGGACCTATGGTCCACATTGGGTAATGTCCAACCCACACTTACCAAGGAACTTGAAATATTTTCCTATAGAAATAAGTGTAACCAAGCTATGGGGTTGATGAAATTGAATGTTTTTGATAGTCTCCTCTTTCATATTGATGAGTTGGATACACCCAAGGAAATATGGGATGAGTTACATAACCTATTTGGTTAGGTCAATGAGTTTCGTGTCCTACAACTAGAGGCTGAATTAACCACTCTTATCCCTAAAGCATTTCCTTCTATTGATGAATTTCTAGTGAGATTAAAATCTTTAAGGTTACAATTAGTAAGGTGTGGGAAGAGAAAAATTGATAAGGAGTCCATCTTTTTGATCATGTATAAGTTGAGAGGCCCATTTGTTGTATTTTCTTCTACCTTTTACTCCATAATGGATGTTTTGGGTAGTGCATTCCAAATGCCTTCTTTTGAGACTTTCTGTGACTAGTTGACAAGGGAGCAATTAAAACTTGTCCAGTTAGAGGGGGTCCCCACAAATCATGAATTGGTTACAAAAGAATCTAAGAGTAAAGGGAAGAAGAAGCCTAAACCTGAAATAGAGTCAAATGAGACTTCCACATCTTCAAAAGAGGACAAGCCCAAGAAGGAGAAATTTAGCTGTGCATATTGCAAAAAGAAAGGGCATGGAAATCATCATCGTTATATGAAGAAGATTGATGAGCTCTCACATATTCTTTAGAAAAACAATACCCCATTGCCCTCATCTATCACTCCTCCTTCTATAGCATCTGCATCTTCATCTACACCATCAACCCAGCCTACATAGTCTGGAAATGCAAGAATTACAAGTGGTAAAGGAGATAAACACTACATGGGTAAAGGACATGCACTAGTGACTTCTGCAACACATTCTGGTTGTGATATATAGTTCTTAGATTCTGGGGCATCTCACCACATGGCTTCTAGTCCCTATCCTTTTTTGGGTCTTCATCCTATTGACACTTTCAAAATTCTATTGGGAGATAATAAGCTTTTGGATGTTGCGGGGATAGGAAATGTTGAGATATGTGATGGCTACTTCAGGGATGTATTGTGTATACTTGAGTTGCACAAAAATATTTTGTCCATGATCTATCAGATCACCCATGGTGAGGTACCAAAGACTATGGAATTCACTACAGACTCTGTTTTCATCAGAGAGGCTAGTACTAGAAATGCCATTGTAGTTGGTAATGGTGACCATGAGTCTCATCTATATACCTTCTCTCACTTTGTAGATGATGATGACTATGTTCCTCACACCCCGCTTGCCAATGTTGATAGCAATTTCTCAGGGGCGATAGGTCATTTGAATTTTGGAGTTCTTCAAACTCCTATTGATACATCACCTATTACTTCATAGGTTGGGTTTCCAGCATAGTAGGGTATTTGTGATCCCTCATATCTTGTTTTATTGGATGAGTATTTGGCAGGAATCTTAGATTTGTTTTTGGAGTCTCATCTTGCAGATTTGGGAGACATACTTGAGGGGATTTCTCTTCTCTTTGATGATAGTTTCAACATGGCAGTTGATACATCTAGATTGTCTTTGGAGGTTGACATTGTTGAGCCTTCACTTTCATTTGATTCGTCACATTTCTTGGTTTTTTTTTATCATGATTATGTGGTGGATTGTTCTATTTGGAGATTTCCTTCATCTATTCAGTTGGACATGGAGTGGATTTTTCATCATCTGGTGGACTTGTTTCTTCCTAAGGGAAGAGATGTTTCTTATAGGCATTGGATCATCTTTTTTTTTTCAGGCATACTTCATCGACATTGGAGCTTCTTCATTATGGAGGGGATATGATATCTCCTTTTTTCCTTCCTTTGGAGAGATCATTGATTGTATATACATGATGTACATAGTCCTTGGGGGGTGTGATTGATTCTCCATCCATGCATCTTGTTCTTGTTTTTTTTTCTCTTTTAGAGAGGGGTTTTTTCCTATAGATTTTTTCTCCTTTTCTCCGGTTGTGAGAGATTGCATTGTAAATGGGTACCTAACATGGTTGTGTAGCCGGGACCCATATTGCATTTTTGTATTTTTTCATCTTCATTCTCCCTAAGTTTGCACTTAAGGAGGGGTGTTAGTGTATTTAAGTTTTCACTTAGTTTAATTATTCTTAGGTAGTTTTGTTTCCCATATTAGGAAGTTCCATACCCGTTTCATATTTCACGACTTTAAAAGCCTGTACCATATGTAAATTTATTCATCTCATTTTCATTCTATCTCTTATGATGAAGTAGTATAGTGCTCCTCTATATCTCATGAAGGTTTACTAGCAGATCTTTCTCTTGGGTTATTTTCTCTAACAAGAACCTTATAGAGATAAAGCATTTCTTTTTAGAAACATCTAATAAAATATCATAGCAAACTTATCTCTATCTCCATATAAAAGATAATTCTCAAAATAGCTGCTTTTCACCTATCACAAAAACTTATTTTCTTGGCTTGCTTTATTTTATTTCCTTTCAAGGTTGACACACTTTCTCTTTTTGTTGTTTTTTTTAAATTTTAAAATGCTTTATTTCTAACATTCTCCCACTTGTCAAACACCTTGCGTGAGCCAATAGAAAATAGGAAGTTAATTGTTGGGGGTCAAAAGGCCCATTAATTCAAAACACCATCTAAACTTCATTGTGCTCACAGGCTTATTTAATGCATCTATAACATTTGCCACTGTATTTACCTTTTCCAGCTTCACCCTGCCATCCTCGACCATATCTCATGAAATGATACTGAACATCAATGTGTTTGGTCTTGGCATGAAAATTCGAGTTCCTCACAAGGCAGATTGCACTTTGAGTGTCACAATAAAGTGTAAATGCACTGTGTTTCAATCTAATATCTAAATGCAAATGCTTCATCCAAATGGATTCTTTATAGGCATGAGTAGCTTCCATGTACTCTGCCTCAGTAGTGGACAAAGCAACCATATCCCATCACTTGCTCATCCAATTGATTGCACCACCATTAAGAGTAAACACATATGCACTAGTGGACCTTCTACTATCGACATCTCTAGCCCAATCTAAATCCAAAAAACCATGAATACTCAGGGAATGTTGATCTCATGTACCATGAAAAAATATAGAGTACTTTGTTGTACTGTGCAAATATCTGAAAACCCTCTTAACTACATCCCAATGCACTCTTCCAATATTACACATAAAATGAGAAAGAACTCCCATTGCTTGGGAACTGTCCAGTCTTGTATAGACCATAGCATACATTAAGATTCCAACTGTACTCTGGTAAGACATTCTGCTCATTTCTTCCATCTTTGATGGGGATGTAGGACATTGTGAAATAGAGAGCTTTATTCCCAATGTAATAGGAACACAAAGTGGTTTACAATCATGCATGTTGAACCTTTGAAAAATAGAACAAACATACTTTGGCCAAGCCATAGCTTTTTGTTCTCACAATCTCTTCTAATCTCCATCCCAAGTATATGTTTTGTTGCACCAAGATCTTTCATTTCAAATTTCACAAAGAGCTGGGATTTTAATTTTGCAATCAAACCTTTTCCTTTCCCAATAAACATGTCATCAACATATAAAGTAATTACCAGGAAACAATTATCATCAAATTTAAAATATACACAATGATCAGATTTAGACCACACAAATCCCAAACTCAACACATATGTATCAAACTTCTGGTACCACATCCTAGGACTTTGTTTAAGGCCATATAGAGATTTATTTAACTTACAAACCAAATTGATTTTACCTTTTACCACATAGTGCTTTGGCTATGTCATATAAATTTCTTCCTCCAAATCACCATGAAGGAATGCAGTTTTCACATCCATTTGTTCCACCTCTAGATCATAAGCTACTCAATAGATAATAAAAAATGAGTGGATGTCATTTTAGCAATAGGATAAAAGATATCACTGTAATCAATACCCTCAACTTGATAGTATCCCTTCACAACCAACTGCGTCTTATACTTTTTAACATTTCCATCTGAACCAATATTTTTCTTAAACACCCATCTACATCCAATAGGTTTCTAAACTTTAGGTAATGGTACAAGTTCCCATGTATCATTAGTTTTAAGAGCTGCCACCTCTTCATTCATGGCTATTTTCTAGGACTCTGCATCATTCATACCCAAATACTCTTGCACAAATCTTGGTTCATCAATGTTAGTACTCAAAGAAAATATACACTTCCAATCACCAGATGAATACCCATACCTTTGAGGTGGTTGCCTTTGCCTTGTAAACCTTCAAACATGCTGAGGTGGAGGTTCTTCCACTTCTTCCTCCTCTTCTGAAGATTCAAAGCTTGATGATCTCTCTTCAACTTCTTGTCTATTTTGGGGTATCAATTCAACTTCCTTAGGCATAGAAGGAATTTGAACTACATCCTTTTTCTGTTCAATTTCATTATGTTTTTCTAGCTGAAAATTAATATGAGAATATTTAATCTCTCTAAAAATAACACTTCTGGAATAAATTACCTTTTGTGCAATAGGGTCCCAAAGCTTGTATCCTTTCACACCATAGCTGCAACCAATGAAGATACATTTGACATCCTTAGAATCCAATTTTTATCTCTTCTCCTTAGGTACATGTGCATATGCATCACAACCAAAAACTATCAAATTTCTAAGTGAAGGCTTTTTCCCTAACCACACATCCATTGGTTTTTTATCAACAAGCGCTGATGTAGGAGATATATTTATTAAATAACAAGCAGTGGCAACAAATTCAACCCAAAACTTTTTTTCTAGACCACCTCCACTCAACATGCTCTCAGCCTTCTCCATCAATGTTCTATTCATTCTTTCTACAACTCCATTTTGTTGTGAAGAATACAGAGTTGTCTTTTTTCTTTTAATCCTGGAATCTATATAGAATCTTTCAAAGTCTACAGAACAATACTCACTGCCATTGTTAGTTCTCAAACATTTAATTTTCTTTCTAGTCTGAGTTTCTACCACAACCTTGAACTCCTTAAAATGACTGAAAACTTCATATTTACTCTTTAAAAATTATACCCATGTTCTCACTGAAATCATCAATGAAAGTAACATAATAAACTAATTTACCAATAGAAGCAACATCAATAGGACCAAATACATTAGAATGAATTAAATCCAAGAGACATGAAAGCTTATGAGAAGATGAGTAAGACTGAACGCGGTTTTGTTTTCCATAAATATAATGTTCATAGAAATCAAACTCTAGATTGCAATCATTCAACCCCTCAATGAGGTTCTTATTTTTCAGGTCTTTTAAACCATTCTATCCAATGTGGCCAAGCATAATTTTCTGTCATAACATGATCTTCTCTATAGGAAAGTTTGATTTGGTAGACAAAGCACCCTTGGGTACCCAGAAGCCACGACCATCCGCAAAAGAGGAAACCATCTCTTTTTTCAACGAATTAGTTTTTAGCTTAATCTTATCCGAAGTGCTATTGCATTCAACCATGCATGCATCAAATAGGCATAATGTATGCAATCTACTTCCTCTCACTATCACCATAGCACCTCTCACCATTTTCACACTTGCTTCAAAAAATTGTATATTCACACCCACATCTATTAGCTTGCTAGCAGATAATAAATTTATTGCTAGTCCTAGGATATGCAAGACACCATCAAATTGTCTAACTCTATCATCAAAAAATTTCACATGAATACTACCATGACCAACATTATCAAGGAAAAAGTCATCACCCAAATACACCTTACCACTAGATCATGTTTTCATACTTACTAAACTAGTTTATGTTATGAGTCATGTGGAAAGATGAACCTGAGTCTATCAACCATGCATTATCACCTGCATGAGTGGCCAAGGCTACAATAAAGGCATCTTCATCTTCCTTTTCATAATCAAACTTAGAATATTGCTTCTTCTTCTTCTTCTTTTGCTTCTCTTCTTTACAGTCCTTTCAAAAGTGTCTAGGTTTGCCAAAGTTCCAACATATTGCCTTGGACTTACCAGGAGATTTTGATCTCCCCTTATTTTTGGACTTGGAATGGCCATGTTGCTTCTCATCTTTGCCTCGTTCTTTTTGTCTTCCTCGAACACTCAAAGCATCTTTGGTGTTTAGAGAGACCTTCCTTCTCATCTCTTCAGAGAGTAGAGAACCAACAACATCCTCCATCTTCAAGATGACAGAAGTGCTCCCAATGGCCATGACTAGGCTGTCCCATGAGTTTGGTAGTGAACACAACAAAGTTTGGAACCTTTCTTCTTCATCCATCTTAACCCCAAATGAGTTCAATTGAGTCACTAGCATATTGAATGTTTCCAGATACTCAAAAAATCATCCACCTTCTTCCATTCTCAAGGAATACAACTTCTTACTCAAGAAAATCTTATTTACTAGAGATTTAGCTTGTTATATCTCACCCAACTTCTTCCAAAGATTTTTCGAAGTGGATTCTTCATGGAAATTTATCAGGATTGAATTTGCAAGACATAGTCCAGTGAGACCTTTAGCTTTTCTATCCATTATATCATATTTTGCAGCCAAAGCTGGATTTGTAGGCCTCTAGACATTTTCATCCATTGCATCCCATAGATCTCGATCAATCAATAGATCTTCCATATTTAGCTTCCAAATTTCAAGTTCATATAGGAAAAATTCTCTACCTCAATCCTCCCAGATGTGCTCCCCATTCAAAAAAGATATCTACAACAAGATCACAAAATATCCTCTGCACAAGCTCCCACTCAAACCTTGATTAGCACAAAAGAACCAATAACCCACAACTAAAACCAAAGGTGATCAAGCTTTGATACCACTTGTAAGGAAATTAGAGTAGTGGAACAATTTCCTATGCCAATCTTGAGAAGAGAAATTAGAGCAGTTACAGAAAAACTAGAAACATATTCAATAGAAAATAAACAATGAACACAAGATACATGTGGGGAAAACCCTTTCGGGAGAAAAACCCCACACTCCAAAACTAGCACAATGTATTATCAAATATTGAAATAGATTACAACACACTTGCAATGCAAGTTCTTATAGGAGTCTTCACCTCAACTCAATCTAGAGGAATTTTAGCAGCATTTTGGTATCATACAGACTTGCAAACTAACTCTCATCTCTCAAAAATGACTATCTCAAAGTAACAATATATAATATTACATTGCATATGAGAACCTTCTAGAGATAACACATTTATTTTTAGAAACATCTAATAAAATCTCATAGCAAACTTATCTCTATTTCCATATAAAAGATACTTCTCAAAATAGCCACTTTTCACCTATCACAAAAACTTCTTTTCTTGGCTTGCTTTATTTTATTTCCATTCAAGGTTGAGACCAGGGATAAATTTAAGAAACCCCCCCTTGGCGAAGGTGTAAAATCCTGGCGAATCTTGGCTAAGTGCTATAATTTTCTTGGAAAATCTTTCCTTTTATTTGAAAAAATTATTAATTTTCTTGGCGAATCTATGCACATTATTAAAAAAATTGTAAAATCCTGGTGAATGTTAATGAATAATTGGTAAAAATAATAATCATAGTGGCGAATCCTAGCAAATAATCACTAAAAGGATTAATTACACTAGAAAATCTCTCCTTTAAAAATTTGCATAGTTGGTTTGGCTAGTTCCCCCATATATTTTTTTTTTTGGTAACATTGAAGTAGGCGTTGGGGGCGGTAGCCACTGACGGGGTCAAGGGGTAGTGCCCCCTTGTGGAGGTCGAGGGGGCAACGCCCCCTCGTGGGCTCTAGGGACAGTGGCCTCAATGCGCTCTTGTCGCGATATAAGCAATGTTGAGGGGCATATGTGATGCTAAGGATTCTTCTTCCACTACCACTCTAGAATTAATTTTATGCACTTTTAGTGTCCACCAACCACTAGGTCTATCAAAAATTATTTGAGATAATTGGCCATGCCACATTCAAATCTATTTGATAGGTAGTTGTTGTAGCATAATTTTTTTTGGGAAAATTGGCTCTAACACTTGCATTCATCCCCACTAATCATCAATGCAAGCATGGTAAAATTATTGGGAATATTCTTCCACACTTCACAAACATCCATGCCATATTTTTTGGACATCTATCTAAAAGATATTGGATAAGGTGATGATTTGGATGTGGGATTTTCTTGTAGTTCCCTCTTGAGGTCCTAAGGAAAAAAATATATTATTATTAGAGCCTTATTCCTTTTTTTAATGAATTAAAGATCTTTTCTTGCAAGGAATTTCCTTGTTAGTTCAGAAAAGAGACTTGTAACTTATTCAATTGATTGTAATTGTAATTGACTTTATGACTTTGAATTAATGAAATTTGCAATTCATATATTTTCACTTATATCATACTAAGTAAATTTCTTTGTCTCTATGATGGAATAAATGTTTCTATGATTTTTGGATATGTATTTTATTTCCTATTTTTTATAGAAGCTATTTGTGGACATGTTCCTTCCCTCTTAGTTTTTGCTTAATCCTTACCGCCATACATTCTTTATGAGTTGTGAATTGAAGACAAATGCGAGTCATTTGAAAAAATTGGCAATTCCTTGTGATATATGAGAAAAGTGGGGAACTCATTTAAATTACTGTGCACAACCTTTTCCTTTTTTCATTCCTTCTCCATTTTCTCCCTACAAAATAGTCAGTAGAATAGGATTAGGGTTTTAGTAAATTATTCTATGTTGATTTGGATCAACACCCTCCATTTGGGTTTGGAAAGTAGCCAATATTCTTTGGATGTTTTATCTCAATAGCAAGGTCCCACACCTTGAGATCATTCCTATTGTGTCAATGGAATGTTGAACTACTTTCAATAGGGTGTAATTTACTATGATAATATATACCAAAACTATTGCTCCACTTCCTAGAACAAAAAATTACTTGAACAATGTCAAGGTTATCATCTAGCAAGTGAAATTAGTTCATTAATAGAAAAATGGAGGGTTCAAGTTTAACTCTATGAGAGTTGGTTTTCTCTCCTATAATTTGAACTCAACTTAAACTCAAGAGGGTGTTCCTAGGGTTCGTATAATAGAAACCGAAAGCTCGTAAGATGGTAACTAAACCCAAGTAGTTGATGTAGCTTTGAAGACTATCACTCATTAGAGAGAATATAGTTACCTTAATACCTCTATATAGTTGATTCACCATCATTTACAATGATTCCAAGGTGAAAGCAACATATGACTCAAGTATTATTATAAGTACTAAATTCCCTATATATATATGGTGAAATTGGAAACACATGTACTAGCTAAACTAAAAAGGAAATGTTTATTGATTCATTATTATTTTGAGTGTTTAAGTAAATAATTAATTGTAGATCAGTTCTTATCTATGGTAACATAGTCAAGTTGACAAGGAGAAATACAATAAAAGGTAAAATATTGAATAGTTGATCCAACCATAAAAATACATCAAAATGAGAGTGTTGGAGACTAAACATGTTTAATTATCCATAATCAGACCATACAATTCCATATTTAAATAATGAAAGATTATTACAATGATTGTTAATGTTTTTAAATGTTGCCATATTCTTTACAAGTATTATGTATTCACAACATCAAATATTTTGAGAGGAAAAGCTATCATACATAGAAGTAACCTTGAACAAATACCTAAGATTGTGGAGACATCACATCTACAAGATATTTTCCATAGTACCTTCAAATATTCTAACAACATTCACTACCATCTTACAATCGATTTTCAATTATTAGAATCCTGAAAGTCATTGAGAACTCTTTTGTACTGAGAATAATCAACAACCAATCCCTTTGAAAGATTCAAAAATATAAAAATATGCCCTACTATTCAAAACCTTAACACATGGTACTATAGCCAAGACCAAATCCATAGTTGTGGATGAATCCTACCCAAAATGGATTCTCTAGATTGAATGTATCATTAGTAATAATTTTTAGTAGGTAGGTATTGATTTCTAGTAGATAGTTGACCAATTACATTAATGGTGGTAGTTATAAATTAAAATCCCCATTAAGGTGTATAAGCGGGGAGTATACTTAGTGTCATTTCAGTTAATCCAAAAATCCCTTTTGATATGATTTTTAAAAAAAGACCACTTTTTTGCTTATTGCAATCTTCCTCATGCTCTTTCTAGTGGATATTGATACTATGGATATGGTTCAAAACTTGAACCAATCCCTTGAAACATGCTACAAGCCTCTTCTTGGATTTTTAACTTTTTTCTTTCTTTTTTTGTCAACAAACAAATGGGTTGCCAAACCTCATCAACATCCAATGGTAGTTTTAGAATCACATAAAATTACCAATGAAGACATCCTTGAGTCAGACCACTTGCTAATCACAAAAAAATATAAAAATATTTTCGAGCTCTGGTAAGGTTGTAAGAACCTAGTTGGGAGTTGACACCTATTCTAGAACCATCAAAAATTTCTAACAACAAAGACACTTGGAGCCTTTTCACTTTTCATCTTCGTTACCATTAGCGAAACAAGGTGGAAATCAAATCTCTTTTCGAAACCACTGGAAGTTCAAGAACCAATTCCATGTTTTTTGAAATAAATGAGCATGTCATCCTTCTACTTTTCAATAAGTTCAAGAAATCTTGTTGAGCTTTGGCAAGATCGTGAGAAAATATTTTTGACAACCAAATGAAGTTTTAGAACCTCACAACTTCACTAACACCCAATTTTTTATAGAATTAACCACTTGAAAATTAAGGTTTAAAAACTACTCTTGGTCTTCAACAAGGTTGTGATAACCTTGTTGGGAGCCACACAAGTTTCAAAACCACATAAAATTGTCAATGTGGACTTATAAACATTTTTCCTTTTAGAGGAATGAAGAAGTTAGGAAACCTATGTTGGAACCTGACAAGGTTTTAAAAATCTTTTTGGCCCTAATAGAGGTTTCAAAGCTTCCACAGAACATTGACTTGACTTAAAAGACTACCTAAATATGAGCCAAATAAAGAAGTTATAAAACCATTAACAATGTCCAATAAGGTTGTGAAAACCTTGTTGGCTCTTGAAACAGGTTATAGAACTTCAAAAGAGAGCCATAATTAATACTTAGTGGATTTTGGGTTGAGGAAAAAAAAATTTGAACAAAGGGATGAAAGTCAAAAAATACCAAAAAATCCTACAAAAATTGTACTTAGATAAAGAAACATAGATGATTAACCACTTGCAAACATTTCAAAAATATTCAAAGCTCCAACAACATGCTCAATGAAGTCACCTATATCCCTGTAAAGTGATTTTATTTCATCTCGAATAAATATTGAGATTTTATTATTTTTAATTGATATGGTCAAGTTGCATAGGGAAACATGTGGCACTAACTTTTTACAACAACATTGATAGATACACATCTTCAATTTGACACACAAATTGACATTTATGTTGATCAAACAACTTGGATCAACTAAGTAATCATAATGAGATTTAATGCATAGTGACACTTACCAATTTAGATAAAATAAATAAATTTTTGGTGCAATCAAATATAGGGCTAATAGCTAGCTTTGATGGAGGACAAGGACCTTGCAAACACAATAGGAGCTTAGAATATCTTGTAAAGAATAGTGCTTTAAATCCATTGGGCTACAAAGTCAAAAAATTCACAAAAAATGGTTGGCGAAATAGTCTTAACACAAGCCAAAAATGGGATACACGAAAAGAATAACAAGGATTAAAAAAATAGACAAAAAAAACTACTACACCTATGTACATGGTAGGGGACTCCTACCTCAAATTTCCTCTAGGACAATCACGCAAGCCCTTTGACAAGTTAAGATAAATAGGAACTTGTGTGAACAATCGGGTGGTGAGTGAGAAGCTCTTGTAAATCCAACTACCAATTTGCTATTACTATGATAAGAGATCTAATTTAATAATTCTTTGCAGAAACTCTTTGAATAAGATATTATGCCTAAATAGCCAATCTACATTGTAGACTTTGTGAAGCTTGCTGGATCACATCACCATGACCTTATGTAGTCACATTTTTGGATTTTTATAATATAACTTTCTCTAGTGAATACTAGCTCTTCCACAACCCCTACACTTCTAGTACTTAATTCTATTGCCATAAACAAAGAGATTAAAATAACTTTGTATTTTAGAGACATTGACTTGGTCTCATAAAAAAAAATCCTTCTTCACTAGGTTAGTTATCTCTACATTTAATATGAAGAAGAAGAAGAATAAATTCTAATTCCTACAATCATGACCTCATTAAGGGAGTAAGGAAATGATTACACTATTGTTATTGCTCTCATCCACGAGTTCCTTCTTCACTAGGTCAAATATCTCTACATGTTGATATTAAGAAGAAGAATAAAAAGAAATTCTGATTCCTAGAATCATGACCTCACCAAGGGAGGAAGGCAACAATTCTATTGTTGCTATTGTGTGAAAAATTAAAGTTGCAAACTAGCAATCAATACAAAACTACAATACAACATTTTAGCATAATCAAGCTAGTTTTGAGTTAATATACACCATCCCATTTAACCATGCCAATGCCTTAAAGGTGTTCCATCCCTTTATTGAAAAGGGAGATTGGATAAGTAATTAAAAATAAATAAAAATATGCAAAGGAAAATTACTCTAGTAAAAGTGTGAAGCAGTTGAAGAAGTATAATGCAGGTCCAAATACACCTTATGAGAGATTCACTAAACCAAAGATGAGGGAGAGGATCTAGTAATTAAGTGTGTTTCAATAGTTGTGGTAGCATATGTTAATTTAATGCCCAATATTTTTAATAGCATAGCTCTAGTAGTTGTGATTTTATAAATTGTTAATCATTATCACTCATAATTGAATGAAATGTATTTTTGAGATCTAAAAGACACTAAATCATGTGACAACACATTAGTGCACCACCAAAGCATGACTTAATATACAACTATTGTTTATTTATTTTTAGATTTTAGGAATTGGAATCGAATAGCTGCCCCCTATAAACTGCAGTGCACCTAGTAAACTTTTCTCACACGACTGGTGACGCTGGCGTGACACGTCCTTTGGTACCACGGGGATGGTGAGAAGACTAGACCTCGTTACCTCTTACCTGCAATAGGATGCTTTAGCCAATCAAACTAGACCCACCGCCCTTTAATATATAACTATTGACCTACTCTAATTTTTGAATTGTTTTGAACACCTAATAAAAACCATATTGATACCGCATCATTTTAAATAATATATACATGAAACTTTAATTATAAATAGACGCCTTTTCAAATAACTATTGTAAAAAAATTAAAATGGTTCAACTTTTTAGAAACATGAAATTAGGGCGTTCATGTATCTTCTCCCCTGGATATATTTGGATGTGATCGCTATCACCCATTTGTATTTCTCACACAATCTCTGCTGAAATTTTGTCACTTCATCACCTGCTTCCCACAAGAGGTCTACGCTTTCTTTGTCTACGATCTAACCACTTTCCACCTTTAACGCGTAAAAATCCGAAAAGGATATATAAAAGTTAGACTGAAACCCAAAAGAAAGTACCAAGTGTTCGACGCAGACTTCATTTATGGTCTTGCACAAAATTATGGACCGTTAATTTAACATTTTCTCAAGACTTTTCTGAGATAAGAACGACTCTGGCGTGACTAGAGTGTTTTAATGTACATGTCGAGGTCTCAAGTCTGTGGTTCAAATCATGTGGGTTGTCTGGTCAAGGATGTCTTGTTCAAGTCGTGTGAATATTATTAATCTGGATCACAAAATGGTCCAAGTCAGGATTTCTGTCCGGGTGATACTGGCTTGTCAGGTCGCATGGGTGTCCGGTACAAGTCGCTAATTAATTTAGAAGCTCCGTCGTGCCCGGCTATTTACTTTGAGCCACTTAAAATGATTATTTAGCTACATAAGGGAGAGGGGTCTACAGTGGGCCACCCTAATTTGCACTTCTCAAAGTCTTATGTGAAAATTTAAAATCACTCCCAAATTTGTATAGCAGCTTATTTGGCAAGTCCCCTACGTATAAAAATTGGTTTCAAGGCCACATCATCAAATATGATGCCACATCAACATGCTTTTTGTCAAGGTATCCAAAAAGGCCCCAAAAAAGGGTGAGAGCTACAATGGGTCACTATGTCATGTATTATTGGTGCGCTGATGTGGCATCACATGATTTGTCAGTTTTTGTACTTTATGGATAAAAGTGTTTTGCTATTGGATATTAAGTGTAAGTTTATTGGATATTAAGCCTACCTACTATGAGACCCACTCAGACCTACTTCTATACCCACCTTGGATCCCTATCCACTATGGGCCCCTTTCCCTTAGTTGACCATTACTATTCATTTGTAACAATGGATTGTGCAAGATGGGAAAGACTTTCAAGTTTAATAAATTATTTCAATACATCAACATTATTGTAGTGTTAAAACTCTTTCTTCTTGATTCTCTTTTGTCACGATAAAAACAAATATGGTTTTTCAAATTTATAATAAATGATTTGAGTATATGGAGATGGTGGCAATGCTAGTCTCTTTCTACTTTGTTTTCTTTAGTCATGATAATTGAATAAAAAGACTTTAATTTTCGCTGATCATTGAAATTGAATAAAAAACTTCACTTTTTTAATAAATTTTAATATATGTTATTATTGTCAAGATTTTTATTTTATTTTTAATTTATTTTATTCGAATAAAGATTGTCAAGAAGACTTTGATATTTAAGTTTATAATAAATGATTTAGTATATAGATACTACCATCTAAGTTCACAATAAACAATTTGAGTATATGGACTTTCTAGTAGTGGTAGCCTTCATCTTTTTCATTTTTTCTTGTTGTCATCAAGTAAATTTTGATTTTTCAAGTTTACAATAAATGATTTCAATACAAAGATATTATGGTAGTGCTAGTTTTTTTCTTTTTCTTTTTTCTTTTTGATCATAAAGACTTTGTTCTTATGATAAATGATTTTAGTCGATGTATATTATGGGGCATATGGAAAATTCACTGCCAGTAATTCACCATGAGAAAATTCATTGCCATGAAAAATTCACCACCAAGTAAAATTCACCACCAATGATTCACCGCGGCGGAAAATTAATTGCATTAATATTTTTTAATATATGTTTCGATAACTTTGAAATTTTTTTTACAAAAAATAATTTTCACCCTGTTGCAATTTATTGACAATTATATTTTTTAATTATTTTTTATGTTTATTTTGATATGAATGTTTTTAACATGATAATATATTAAAAATTGATTTATTTTTGTGTTAGGTTTGGTTCATAGTAATTTCTATTCATCTCTTTTATTTTCATTTGCATTATTTTAATTTTTTTATTTGTATGCATGTCCTCCACAATCCATCTCTACTGCACACATGGTATATAAGCTTTCATTTTCATCATTGTTTTATTGTTTCACGATAGCGATCTGATTAAGTTTTTAAAATAAAAATGCCGCTTAAATTTTATCAAACTGGAAAAGGTAGGCAATTTTTTTTTTCTTGATGGTTATTTCTTTCATAAAGAAAAACAAACTAAAAAAAAAGTTTGCTGGAAATCTTAAGATTATAAAATAAGCAAGTGTCATGCTCACGTGACTACTGAAGGTGACATGATCATTAAAAAGTTTAATGAACATAACCATATTGTAGATATAGCAAAAGTTGAAGCAACTAAAATTTTGAATGATATTAGTGATGGTGCTAAAAACACGTGTGATATGCCATAATTTGTACTAGTAAGTGTTGTTGAATGTAGCCAAGCAGCAGCTGCTAAACTTTTAAGTATGGATACCATGAAGAGAACAAGAAAAAATATAAAAGCTAAACAATATGATGGACCCGTTGTCCCAATGCGTCGAGAAAACATAGTTTTTTCTCAAGAATATACAAAAACACATCATGGAGAGCTATTTTTGCTATTCGATTCTAGACTTGATAGCAACAAGATTTTAATATTTTCTATTGAATGAAATCTCTAAGCATTGGCACAATGCGAACATTGGTATGATGATGGCACTTTTAACACTATTTTGCAACTATTTTACCAATTATATACTTTGCATGGGCTACAAAAAAATACTTGTCTACCTTTAGTATATACATTGTTGTCTGATAAGATTGAACATATGTATATATGATTACTTCAAAAAATAAAAGAGTTGGTACCATTAGCATTGCCAAAATCAATAACAATAGATTTTGAAAAAGCTATGATAAGCACAACAAAAATAGCATTTCCAATGGCAGAATTACATGGGTGCTTTATTTATTTTTTCCAATGCATTTTTCGATAGGCTTAGGGATTAAAGAAGCGTCATGAAAATGATGTTGACTTTGCTCTAAGTATGTGCTTGTTGTCTGCCTTAGCATTTGTACCTATGTGTGATGTGGTAAACACATTTTAAATCATGTGTGAGAGCAATATTATACCTCCTGAAGCTCAAGATGTAGTTGATTATTTTGAGGATACATGGATTGGACGTCCCGATAGATGTCAATGATGACCGCCACCAAAATTCCCAATTGAAATGTGGAATTGTTATGAGGGAGTTTCAAAAGATTTTTCCAAAACTATTAATTCAATTGAAGGTTGGCACAGAGGATTCAAACAACAAATTTTGACACATCATCCCAATATTTAGAAATTCATTGACAACATTAAAATATAATAGAGCATGAATGAGGTTCAAATTGAACAATATTTAAGTGGTCAAAAGAAACAATAAAAAGAAAAAATACAGAGATTTTGTTGAACGGATAAAAAATGTAGTGGCTAAGTATGATGAAACAATAATATTTGTGATTACTTGCAGGGTATAGCTAACAATACCAATTATTAGATTATATAGTTCTCATATGTATAATTGATTATAGATGACTATTAAATAAAATATATTGAAAAATATTTTTATTTTTATTATCATGAATCAAATTCTCTAAAGTTAATGCGATTAATTTTTTATTATCATAAATCAAATTATTCTTTTGAAAAAAATAATAATCAAAGTTTTTGAAATATATAATAAAAATTATTAATGCGGTTAATTTTTCGTCGTGGTGAATTGTTGGCGGTGAATTGCTGGTGGTGAATTTTCCTAGAGCCATATTATCGTAGTGTTAGTGTTTTCTTCTTTTTCTTTTGTCACACTTAAGAACAATTTGGTTTTTCAAGTTTACAATAAATAATTAGTGTATTGACACCATCACAATGATAGTTTTTTTCTTCTTCATTTTCTTTTGTCACTGTTAAGAAAATTTTAATTTTTCAACTTTACAATAATCATGGCTACAATTTTAGTTCTAGTCTTTTTTTCTTCCTTTTTTGTCACATTAAAAATATTATAATTTTTTAATTTTATAATAAATGATTTTAGCATATGGACATCATGGTAGTGCTACTTTATTTTGTCTTTAATTTCTTTTTCCATGGTCAATAAGACTTTGGTTTTGAACAATATACTAGTGCTAGTCTTTAGTTTTATTTTTATTTTTTGTCACCATTAAAAATATTCTAATTTTTCAATATTATAATAAATGATTTTAGTACATGGATGTCATGGTAGTGTTAGTTTTTTTCTTCTTTATTTGCTTTTGTTATGGTCAATAAGACTTTGTTTTTTCATATTTATAATAAATGATTACAATATCTATAAAGTGTAATATTGCTAGTCTTTTCTTTCTTCATTTTCCTTTAACCATAATAAAAAATACATGAATCTTTTATGTTTATAATAAATAACTTTAGTACATGAACTTCATTTGGTTCATATGATTTCATGATGCATTTTCAAGATAGAATGGAACTTAATATGTCAGTTGAAAATGAAGATTTATTGTATATGATCAATATTTTTAGACTATATTCCATGATTCACAATAGAAAACTTATGGAACCAACATTGATCAATATTTTACACCGAAGGCGTATCCTATTTGATTTGAAAGAAATCGAGCTAAAATTAGTAATCAACAGCTGACTTTACCCTGGAGACGATTGAAGTCATCGTAGCTGCTAATTTTTGCGCTCGTGTTTGATGTCAAATCTGACGGATTTCCATAAGCTGCAGGCTGCACAGAAAGTCAGGTTCAAATACGCCTCCGATGTTGATGTGGCTTCAATGTTTGCTTCGTTTAATTCCTAAAGAAGTCTCTGGGAGTTTTTCGGCATGGTTTCTGTTCACTCTCAACATTACTGCCTCAGAAATTATGACTTTGTTCAAGCAAAAGTTAGGAGGCCTGCATTTGGCAAGGAAGACAGGGCAGATCTGGTAATATAAGGGATAAAGGTGCAGAGGCAGAAGCCATTGTGGTTCGATGTCTGTATCAGACCGGCGTGCAAAGAAGAGGATGATGAATACGCAGGATCTTTTATTCACATTCGTCCTCGTCAAAAATGGAGCAAGGGCATCTGCCGTTCCTCTTTGAGATTAGAAATAAGTGACATATTCCATAACTTTGATTCAGAGCATCACACAAGTGTTACAGTTACGCTTGTACCCAAATTCAACACCGATCAGCTTCCCATTACAGCAGAAAATATTTGTATACAAAATTCTTAGATTCCATCAAGGCTAATATACCCTGCTTCTATAAATCTGAATTTAACAGAAAAGAAGAGTAAAGATATTTTAGACAAATCTAATGCATTTGTGTGGATTTGTGATTTATGTGTATATATCAGTTTTTACTGTAATATTTTGGTAATATACGGCATATCCAATTTGAAAGAGGCCGAGCTAAAATTAGTAATCCGCTAACTCTTTTAGATAGACCCTGGAGATGGGTATCAATGTTTGTTCATACTTAAGATCAATGTTTGTCACTTGCTATGATGGGTATCAGTAAATCCTGCTATCAAGCTCAGAAACTCAGCCAGATGACAATTAAAAATGACAGATCTGTTTGACTTAACTTCTTTCAGCTTCCTAACATCAGCATTCCCTCTCTCGCTCACAAAACTCCTTCAAGCTCTTTCAGATCTCAGCACCGAATTGCAGAAACACTTTTGATATGCATATCTCACTGGAAGCGCACCAAGATCTCCTCAACAAAGACACCCACAACCTCGAATTTTTTATTAGGTAATTATTTTGAGGGCCCAAATTATATTTCTGGCAATTAACATACACCCCCAACAAGTTTTAATCACCGCCAACTGCAACCTACAACTGTGGATGTATCCAGCAAATACAACTGTACTCTGTACTTTATTTATCTATTATTAGTTACAGTCAGCTACCTAATATTTTCAATGGTGTACAGCTTGCAATGAATGTGAATGAAAGAAAATGAAAGCTTGCGTCTTCTTATCTTCCTTCACTCCCTAGATTAAGTTATTCCAATTGTAGGCTGGGATTACGCTTGGACCTAGCCGAGCCTCCACCCAATAAATGAATATCTGACCTAAACTAGTCATGTAGAATATGTACATCTTTCTGTCACATGCATTGCAATCTGTCGTGCATTATGGCTTAATGTGATCATTATTGCCTCTCACAATTTTTTTGTTTCTTCACGAAGGCTGGTATGCTAAACACTTTCACTTACACCTCCTTCGTCCTTGGTCGCTACAGGAATGGCAACATGGATCAAGCATTTAGGGTTTTTCACAAAATGCCTCCCAATTTTGTCACTTAACTTATAAATGGTCTCTTCACTGTGGTTAGAATACAAGAGGCTTTTCAAATGTTGGCTGAGATGGGGGAGAATGGATGCGAGCATTCAGTTCATACCTACACTCTGCTCATCACAGTTCTTTGTTAAAAAGGGCAATTGTAGGAAGCACATGATCTAGTGAAGCACATGGTTGAGAGAGGATGCCAACACAACATTCATGCTTAAATTTTTTGAGGAAATGAAAATTACAAGTGTGAACCAGATGCCTACACATATAGTGCTCTTATTTATGGCCTTTACAGAAAAGGAAAGTTAGTAGAAGCAGAATTGCTTCTTGGAGAAATGGACGAGAAAGGCCCGAAACCAAATCAAGTAACATATAACTCTCTCATCGATACTAACATCCAACTAGGCGGAATTAATCATGCTTTTGATGTTCTAAGAAAAATGAAGAACAACAATTGCCAACCTGATTATTATCTGACCTACCATTTGTTTATGATTGGGATGAGGGAGGTGGCAAAAAGCACTGCAGAGAACATCTAACACTTGCTACGGACTCTGAAGGAATTGATATTTTGGTAGAAAAGGACTGCCAACCTACTACTAGTACCTATGATGTTTTGGTAGCTAGATCAAATTGGTCCAAGAGGCTCGGTTCCCAATGGACCAATATATGCCTCTCTTGCAATAGGGTATTTCCAACAAGGGATATCTACACATGCTTTAAACATTTTAGAATCAATGATTGAAAATGGATTTGAACCTAGCCTATCTATATGCAACTCAGTGCTTACTGGTCTTCATAGAGAAGGAAAGGAAAGAGAGGCAGACATTTTTTTTATCATACTATCATCAACGGTTTTAGTTCTGCTATCATCAACGGTTTTAGTTCTGATGAATTCACTTGGACTGTGCTCATTGATAGGTTTCTCAAAGAAGGTGCCATTGATGCATGTTTTAAGCTACTTGAGAGGATGAAGGAGAATTTTGAATAGCACAAGAGTGGTCCTCCCATTCAGCTCGGGAAAAATTTGTAGGATACTTGGAAATATTTTCATATCTATCCGTGTCTATTTCATCATTCTAAAAAGATTAAGTGTGAATTTTCATTTAGTTTATCTAGTATCAAACTAGATTTATAGATGATATCATTATTATCATTTGGGTGAACATAACTTTTAATTTATTAATAATGTTCAATAATTTAAAAGCAAATTACATATAAGATTTTTCAAATAAATGTTAACTTATTATTTATTATTTTGTCATTATATATTTTCCTTTTTAACTTTTTCAACATAATTATTAATTTAGTTTTTAACCAATACTCTTTTCATATATAAAAAGTATAAATAAATCATCACACACACATATGTTCCACCTCTGTGTGTGTGTGTGCGTGCATGTGTGTGTCCCTCTTTATCCTGCTTTATCTCCCTCTCCCTCTTTCTATATCTTTCTACTTCTCTCTCCTCTCTCTATTTCTCTGTGTGTGTATGTCTCCCTCTTTACCCTGCTTTATCTCCCTCTCCCTCTTTCTATATCTTTCTACTTCTCTCTCCTCTCTCTATTTCTCCCCCTCTATCTATTTATATATATCTATCTACTACCTCTTTATCTCTATCCATACCTCTCTCTCACTCATACAAACACACTCCTTGTTTATCACTCCCTATCTCTATCTCTATCTGTCTTTCCCCTCTTTATCTTTCTCTCCCTCTCTCTATTACTTGTTTATACCATTTTCTTTGTCACGCTTGCCCCCCCTCTCTCTCTATCTCTCTTCCCCTCTCCCCCTCTTCTCCCTCTCCTTCTTTTACCTATATCTCTTCCTCTCCCCCCTCTTCTCTCTCTCTCTCCCTCTCTCCCCACTCTACCTATCTCTCTCCTGCTCTCTCTCTCCCCATCTCTCCCTCCCTGCCCCTTCCCTTCCTATCCCCATATCTATCTCTCTATCTCTACCTCCATCTCCCTTTCTCTTCCCATATATCTCATCTCTCTCTTTATTTTCCCATATATCTTTATATCTACCTCTTTATCTCTCCCTCTCTCTATCTTCCCCCCTCTCTATCTCTCTTTTTCTCCTCTTTACCCCCAACATTCATCTCCTATCTCTAGATTCCTTATCACCAAGTCTCTCTCTCTCTCTCTCACAAACATAACATGAGCCTATTGGTAATAGAGCTTGATTATATTCCTAATTTAGATGTTTTGTTTTTTTCATGTTTTGATCCCTATAAGTGGATGCATAGTTGGTTTGAAGCTATCACTTATACATTCATACCCATGTTTCACAAATTACATCATTTTCTAAATGCCCTACCAATTGATCCTCCATATAACACAAATATATATATAAAAAAAAAAACCCACCAAAATTTTCCCAATTGACCTTCCACATCTCTTCGGCGTACCCATTGCACACCAAGGTGCAATTGCTAGTATAAATTATGAAAATCTGCATGACTTTAATTGATTCTATAAATTTCAAAGTCTCGAATCACGTGGTCACAGTCAAGTCTCTGGTTTGCTGTTCAAATCAAAATATATATCGGGTCAAAGTCTTAAAGTCTTTTGATGGAGTGCCATATGGTAACGTTTCCCATTTAAGACGGAAGGACTTACCTGGCATATTCATTTTTATTTAGATGTTTGGATGCCCCAACGTGCACGGCTATTTTATTTTGAGCCACTTAATGTAGGTGCAGGTGATTCTTCAGCTACATACTTGTTGACCATTAACCCTCACATTTAGCAATGGAATGTGCAGGACGGGAAAATTCTGCTCGTTTGATTCTCCGTCTATGGCTGATGTCTGCGCTAATTTACCCTTCCATTGTCGATGGGCGAAACTTTAATGGCCTAGACAGGCTGCAATTAGGATATTCGTCTCTTTCACCGAGAGAAAACCGGACTATCCTGGTGTCTCCTGATGGCAAATTTTCTGCTGGATTTTATAATGTGGGCATTAACGCCTATTGTCTGGCTGTATGGTATTCTCGCATACCCAAGACGGTGGTGTGGATGGCCAACAGAGATCAACCTGTCAATGGACGGGATTCCTCTCTCCGTTTTCGAAAAGATGGCGACCTCCTTCTGGTGGATGCAGGCAGAATCCCCATCTGGAGAACTAACACCAAAGCCCCTGTTAAGGAAGCTCTGCTTCTCAACACAGGAAATTTGGTGTTGCGCAGCGATTCTAAACAAATAGTTTGGCAAAGCTTTGATTCTCCCACTGATACGCTGCTTCCCGGGCAGATATTCACAAAGGATAGCAAGCTTATCTCAAGAATGGAATTGGGTAATTATAAGTCTGGCTACTTTCGCTTCTACTTCAACGATGAGAACTATCTGGGAATCATTTATGAAGGTCTGAATCTGTCCAGCAAGTATTGGCCGCCTCAAGGGAACACTCCATGTGATGTATTTGGCCTCGGCAGAACTACTTATAACATTACACGCCGGGCTTCTCTTGATCAATTCGGTGGCTTCACATCAAGCGATAAGCTTCGTTTTAAGGCCTCTGATTTTGGAGAACTCCGCCTCAGAAGATTGACACTGGATATTGACGGAAACCTGAGATTATACAGTCTCGACTCACAGAATCTCAGTTGGGAGATTACGTGGATTGCTCTTACCAAACAATGCGACGTCCACGGCCTCTGTGGATTCAACGGTGTGTGCACATATACACCAGAGACCAAGTGCGTGTGCCCGCCTGGTTTTGAAATGGAAGACTCAACAGACTGGTTCAAAGGTTGCCGGCTCATTCACAACCTCTCATGCGCCCCAAATAGTGCTCAGTTTGTTCGGCTTCCTTATACAGACTATTATGGCTACGATTGGTCTGGACATGGATATGGGATATCGTTCCAAGAGTGCAAAAAGATCTGCATGGATGATTGTTTTTGTCTAGGCTTTTCTTACAGAAGTAGCGGCACAGGAGAATGTTCCCCAAAGCATCTTCTTATCAGTGGATTGCAATCTCCCGACGTAACCAGTGCCATGTACATTAAAATATCTGTCAACGATTCTGCAGCGAAAAACATCTCATCTATGTTAATGTTGATGCGATCGGGCTCATCACAATGTTCCCGGGAACCCCAACCGCAGCTACAAAAATTTTCGTCCACTGTTTTAAAGAATAGAAGAAAAAGTCAGTTAGTTACTGCCACGGCATCTATAGTTTCGGCTATTGGGGTTACAGAGATTATTTGCATAGCACTGGGATGGAGTTTTCTGTTCCGGATATTTCAAAGTCCTAGTGTCCATAATTACCAAGGTTACTCTGCCGTTCCCGGAGGACTCCGAAGGTTCAAGTTTTCGGAGCTTAGACGAGCGACTAAAAATTTCAAGAACAGTGTGGGAAAGGGAGGATTTGGGACTGTGTACAAAGGTCGCCTCCTCCCCGAAAATAAAGCGGTGGCAGTGAAGCGATTAGAAGGAGTGTCTCAAGGAGAAGATGAATTTCGGGCAGAGTTGAATATGATTGGGCGAGTGAATCACATGAATTTGGTTCAAATGCTTGGGTATTGTGCCGAGGGCAAGCAGAGGTTGTTAGTCTATGAGTATGTTGAGAATGGTTCTCTAGATAATTACTTGTTTACCCAAGACAGCTCAAAAGTTCTAGACTGGAGCAAACGATTTCAAATTGCAGTGGACACGGCGAGAGGGCTGTCTTATCTGCACGAAGAATGCCTGGAATGGATTCTCCACTGCGACATCAAGCCAGAGAACATTCTTCTGGACAAGAACTTTCAAGCCAAACTTTCAGATTTTGGATTGTCAAAGCTGGTAGACAAGGGGCATGAGAATGACAGGAAAATTAGTGCTCTCGCCTTCTCTAAAATCCGAGGGACGCGAGGGTATCTGGCGCCCGAATGGACAATGAACCTTCCAATCACAGCCAAGGCAGACGTTTACAGTTTCGGCGTTCTCCTTTTGGAATTAGTTAGCGGGCGAAAGGCTGCAGAATTCAATGTGTGTGGGAGTAATTTTGTGCAATGGGCTTTTGATAATGTTAGAGAAAAAAGATGGACGGAGAACTTGGTCGACCCGAAACTAGTAGGGAGTGATATGGAGGGGAAAACAAAGGTGGAAATGGAAAGGGTGTTGAAAACAGCGTTGTTGTGCGTTAAGCAGGATAAGAATAAAAGGCCTTCCATGAGTCGGGTCGTCGAAATATTGATGCTCCCTATAAACACAAACGACAGCGGTGAACAAGTGGTAATGGACACAGAGATAGGCATAAGCCCTGCATAAGATCGGCCTCTCCTCTGTGTGAGGTATTTTCCCTCCTGTCTTGTTAAATAACTATGACTATGTAAACTGTAGAGTTAGTAATTCTTGTGTTAGAAAGCATCCGTCTAAATTTACTCTATGAGGCCTCTTCTCAATAGTCATGCAATGAAAGTATTATTTTAGTAGACATAAATTTTTTTGTCTCTATCCCAATGTACGGATGTACCATTTTATGTTTGTTGGGTTGGTTTGGCGGAAACAGTTTCTTAAGTTTTATATATAAATAGATCCAAATTTCTGTGTGAATGATTGTAAGGTATGTGATTTAGTTTGGTTTTAAAATTTATTGCCTTTGTAACTTATTAAATTTTAGCTTTCTTGATAATCTAAAATCCAATTTATATAAGTTATCTGAACATTATATTTTAACAGTTCGCAAATTTATTTTACCATGCAATTCACTTGATGGTTGAAGGACAACAGAGGTAGACAGAAATAAATAGAGAGAGAGAAATAAACAAAAAGCTATCATTTTATATTTTTGATGATGAAATTGATCACAGTTGCCTCTTTCTATAGAGGTTTTAAGACAATTCGAGAAGCTAACAATACTTTGCTAAAAATAGTAATTTAGTAACAATAGATAAATCACATGCTAGTCCAGAAAAATCCTAATTGACTTCTGGTTTATTTCCAGAGAAATTATTGGATCCTAAGTGATTTATTTGCAGCTTCGCGGGAGAAATTTTTGGAGATTCCAATACTCCTCTTAATTTTTATCATTAATTGTATCACTAGCATATATATATTATTTTAATAATAATATATATAAAATACACGGAGAGATATCCTTCTCGAGGCGCCTATAAAAAATTGATTAATGAAATAGGCGAGAAGGATATCTCTCGGCGTATTTTATATATATTATTATTAAAATAATATATATATGCTAGTAGTCCTAACGCAACATGATATCTTAAATAAAAAAGTTAATTTATATTTATATTTATTATTATTATGTATTTTATTATATATTTTATTTTAAAAATTATAATAATTAAAATATTCTAATTTTTTATTTATATTTATTATATATTTTATTAGAAAATTATTATAATAATTAAAATATTGTAATTATTTATTTTTTATTTATTATATATTTTATTATAAAATTACTTTATTATAAAAATTATAATAATTAAAATATTCTAATATGAGATCAGTGGTTAGGACTAGGTCTCAGGTTGGGGCTAGCATTAGGACCTGAAAAGATCAAGGTTAGGGTTAGGGTTAGGGTGAGGGTTAGGTTAGGGCTAGATGAGGGCTAGGGTTAGGCTAGGTTAGATAAATTAGGCTAGGATTGTTTAGGCTTATTAATTTTTGTTTAGGATTAGGTTTAGGGTTAGTTAGGTTAGGATTAGGGTTAGGGTTAAGGTTAGATTTAGGATTAGGGTTAGGGTTAGGGTTTAATTAGGTTAGGTTTAAGCGTAGGGTTAGGGTTAGGATTAGGGTTAGAGATTAGGGTTAGGGTTAGGGTTAGGGTGAGAGTTAGAGCTAGGGTTAGGGTTTAATTAGGTTAGGGTTAGGGTTAGGGTTAGGATTTAATTAGGGTAGAGTTAGGTTAGAGTTAGGGTTAGAGTTAGAGTTAGGGTTAGGGTTAAATAATAATATTTTAGTATACTTTTAGAATTAGGGTTAGGTTAAGATTGATTTGCAAACATTTATTAAATAATTTTTTTAAAATTTAAATATAAATCTTAAATTGAATTTATATAAAGTATGTGGATATTTATATAAGGCATTCAATTTTTTCAATTTTATAGATCAAATCAAATTTCATATATATATATATATATAATTGCAATTAGGTTTTATTAGGGTTAGGATTACAATTAGGGTTAGGATTAGGTTTAGGGATAGGCTGCAATTAGGATTAGGTTAGGTTAAGGCTAGATTTAGGATTAGGGCCAGAGTCTGGGTTTAATTAGGTTAGGCTTAAGCGTAGGGTTAGGGTTAGGTTGAGATGAGGGTTAGGATTATGATCATGATTAGGCTGGGCTTAGGTCAGGGTTAGGGTTAGGGTTAGGGTGAGAGTTAGGGTTTGGGCTAGAGTTAGGTTTAGATTTGGTATTTGGTTTAGGGTTAGGGTTAGGGTTAGGGATAGGATTTTATTAGGGTAGAGAGGTAGGAGTTAGGGTTAGAGTTAGAGTTATGGTTAGGGTTATATAATAATATTATTATATAATAATATTTGAGTATATTTTAGTATACTTTTGGAATTAGGTTTAGGTTAAGATTGATTTGCAAACATTTATTAATTTTTTTTTTTTAAATTTAAATATAAATCTTAAATTTGAATCTATATATATTTAATTGCAATTATCATTTGTATAACATTGATTTTTTAAAATCATTTAAAAATTGAAACTAACATTGGATAAAATGTGTAAATTTTTTTAAAAAATTTTCTTATAAATATTTAACTTATATTTGGGGCACCATTTAATATTTCATATAGATTTCACACACATCCACTTTAAAAGTATATTGAATACCACACATTTTAAAAAACCACATACTTTACAAATAATGAGTAGCACAAAATATGTTATGAAACTTGAAAAAAAATAGAAATGGAAGTGTTATATGTTGCCACACATCCTCTTCAATTTTTTTATTGAAAGCTCTTTTTTTATTTTATAATATAAGTTAAACAAAATTAATAAGTCTTTCCTACAATGTGTACAAAGTTTGTAAATATAAGAAGCATTTAAGGTCAAATAAGAAGTGATTATACTAATAACATCTCATTGTAATGGTGCAAATACATTACAAATTCTTTAGCAATGAGATCGGTATTACGACCTTTATTTTGATAGTGATCTTCATATACTTCTTTGAGTATATTTGGAAATGCCGCTACTATAGTATACGCCTCATGAACTTTTTTTGCAACAACTTCCATTGTCATTATTTCTAGTTCCTTGACATCATCATCGATCATTAAGCTTGTATTTTCAATTTCTTTGACAATCTTATTACAACACTCTAAAACTATTCTTGCACATTTGTCGAAAGGGGTTTCAACAAAATCATTTGACCTTATAGAGACAGTTGGGCTTTCAACTACAATTTTTGATTCATTATGTGAATCTTCCATTTTCAATTAGATTATTCGCTGAAAATAAAAGAACAATAAAATTAAGGTTAGCATTTAAGAATGATAAGAACAAAAGTGTCCATAATTTTTCAAAAAAAAAATTCAAAAATGCAATTTTTAGTAACAAATAGTGCATAAAATAAATAATGAAAAAACTTTATATATATTTGAAATAACACAAAAAAATCTAATTTCATAATCTTGACAAAATTAAACTTTATATTTGATTGAATTTAGGCATAAATACTATGTTTAAAGATTAATTTTGCAAAAAATTGTCAAATAAAAGATTTTAAAATATTTCCACTTAATTAAACATTTATGCATGTGTAATAAATGTAACACATTTTTTTAAAATATTTTCAAAATTGAATATACTCATAGATACAATACTTATATAGTTTGGGAACATTTGTCACATAATTTATGTACAATCATTTCATATAATTAACCATGGATGCACTGGTAATAACTCTCCATCATCAGTATCATCAAGATTAGTCCGAAATTTAATTGTCAACTTGGACTTTACAGCAAACAAAGTAGGTATACCATAGTTCTCATGTAACAATCTAAATGATGGCATTACCTGATGCACCATGAATCTAATGGTGTACCTGAACTTAAGAGTTGCGAGAATCCATTCTTTAGGTGGGTCCATGTGATAACTAATTTTGGATGGTCCCTTAAGAAATCTCATGAACTTCATACTCAATTCTTCAGATAGTGTTTGTCTTTTGATATTTACCATTGGTCTAATTGTGATTTTCCAGATGCATCTGGCAAGGTAAGGATCTCGAATCTCATGGTAAAGAGCAATTGACCAATCACAAAAATCTATAATCTCAATCTGTAGATGATGAAATTTGACATCTAAGTTCATTTTGATCTTTGATTCATATAGGGAGTTAAAGTATACAACATAATTGGGAAATTTTATTTGAGAAGTCTGTGTTCCATTGTTATTTATTCTCTTCACCATCCTATCTCTCACCCAATATATAACACTCATTTCCTCTATACGAAGGAGGACATGGGGTGGAAGATGTGGGTGATACTTTGACAACCAATTGTGTGCCCATGCTATACGGATTGGATCTGACATTTTGCTATTGTGCATGAAAATTATTATTAGCTCTTGCATTACTATTAAATAGAAAAATAAATAAAATTTCTAAACCAATTTGAAATATGCATAAAGGATAGTAAACATAAACAAAATGCATGCTATCAAAGTAACTCACTTTATATTTAATGGAATTGATATATATATATATATATATATATATATATATATATATATATATAAGAATTTCTTGAAGGTTAGAATATGCAGTAAATTTTATAATTTTTTTGAAATAAATATTAAAGTATAAAATGAAACACAAAAATGACCATTAGAACACATATCTGGAATTCATTTTACATTAACCATATAAAAACAATGAAAAGTTACATGATCTTTATTTAAGAAGCATGCATGTTGAAAAGAGATTAATTACATTTCAAATGTAAGTTATATTAGAAATTGAATTCAATAAATAACATGACATTCTTAAATTACTACGTAAAATTAGAATAGGCACTTTTAGTAACTATTCATATTTTTTATTTATGTTGTTTTATTTAAGTATTTTCTTAATAAAAATAAATTATTTCTAAAGATAAAACATAAAACAAATATGTTAAATTTATATATATATATTTATAAATTTAAGATATATTTAAAACAAAGATATAAATTTATTGAATAAATTTATCAACTTATAAATTTAGAAGTTTACAAATTTATAAATTTATAAACTTATAAATCTTAAATATAAGATATAAGATGAACTTATAAATTTCTTGAATAATTGTTTCTTTAATTGAAGTTTTGATATTAAATTAAAGATTAATGCTATAAATTTCTAAATTTATAAACTTTTCAATTTCAAATTGATCTTAAATTAAAGATTAATGTTATCAGTTTATAAATTTTAAATTTTAGAGATATATATATAAATTTATAAAAAATTATACACTAATAAGTTTGTAAGTTTTTAGAAACTTAGAAACAAAGATATCCTTACTTTTTTTTAAATTTATAAGTTTCTAAATTTATAAGTTTATGAACTTATAAATTTGTAAGTTTATAAATTTATGAACTTATAAGTTTCTAAGTTTTTAGAAACTTAGAAGCAAAGATATCCCTTGCTTTTTTTTTTTGAAATATATAAGTTTCTAATGTTTAAAAGTTTATAAATTTATAACCTTATAAATCTTAAATTTAAGATATAAAATGAATTTATAAATTTATTGAATAATTGTTTCTTTAATTATTTTCTTAAATTAAAGATTAATGTTATAAATTTAAATTGATAAACTTTTAAATTTTAGAAACTTATGGATAAATTTTAGAAGTTTACAAATTTATAAATGTTAAATTTAAGATATAAGATGAACTTATAAATTTATTGAATAATTGTTTCTTCAATTGAAATTTTGATCTTAAAGATTACTGTTAGTAGGATTCTCACAAATATTGAGGATTAAATATAGAGGACTTTAGAAAAACCTAAAAGAAGCATCCAAACAGAATGAGGACTTTAGAAAAACCTAAAAGAAGCATCCAAACGGAATGCAATTACACAACAACATGTTACACATACACGACAGAAAGGACAAAACATGCAAAGTAAATTCAAGCAAAACATAGTAAATGTAACCGACAAACATAATGGTGGAGAAATTAAAATATTCCTCCAACAATAAAGTCTGATCCTACCAACGAAAATTAAAATCTCAATAAAAACAAAGAAAAATATCTGATGTTTGTACAAGACTAAAAACCGTTTCATTTTTTTCAGAACCAATTTATTAATATTTTATTTTCTATTATTTTATTGGTTTTAGTAGTTAGCTTATTGTTATTCACAAAATCAAAACAAAACAAATGGTATTTTTATTATTATTGCCCTCTCCACTGACAAATATATAGTATTTTTTATAATGAAATATGGCAGTTGGCAGGAAGATGGGTTGGCCAAGAAATAGTGGATTCGAGAGAGGGACGAAAAATGGAGATAGCAGAGTCGAAGCAATTCAAATTGCCTCTGATTGAACAGTAAGAGTTGAGGTTAAGGGGACATAAAGCCACCACATTTCACATCATTTGCTGTAAAATAACATTCCATAAATAAAAAAAGCGTAAAAACCAAAGGAAAAAAGATACAACAGAAATGGGCAATAACATTTCGGTTCAAGCTTGTTCACAGGGCTTAAATTTGATGGTCATATGGCCGTATTTAGTCATTTTAGCTGTAAAATACAATTAAAATTTTAGGAAGACTATATCATTTGAAAGTCAAAATTTTAGTTGAACTATCGATATTTCTATGTAATTATTCTTATATATGTTTTTTCAATCTACATATATTTTTCTTAAAATAGATAACCTTTAATATTTGAAAGGCAACTTCAAACAAATGACCATCACAAAAAATTGCTTGAGCCCTGCTTGTTCATAGCATCCAGAAAAAATGCGATTTACATCAGTTATAAGTTACCCATGAAAGCTAATGTATGCTTGTTTGAGGTTTCCTGACAATGGATGCCTACACATCACTACTGTTCATTTAGGGAAACAATGATTTTTTTCCTCAATCTATGTGGTTTTAGTGGTTTACTTCTCTTAAAACAATTTAAACAGTCGGCACATTTTAATCATTCCCATTTATCATATCCTTTGGCTTGCATCAAAGCTAAAATCATTCCTATGTAGGATTATGAAATCAACTTACTGGATTGTGAAAGAGCTGCGATACTCCTATGCTGGCAATGTCCCTTTTACTGGATTGTCCAAGAGCTGCGATACTCCGATTAGTTGAAGAATAAGTTGTTCTATTCAAGACACTGGACCTCGATCTGTATCTGTAGTAATATTCAATCCATGCATAAAGTAAACCATAAGCATGCAGCAGTAAACTAACATACCTCTGCAATCTCAAATATGAAGCTCCCAAAAATGAAGGAGGATTACAACTAAAACCATACTAAAAAATAAGGTATTTCCTGTAGAATAGCAAGGATTCTTTGGGCATTATTTAGAGATATAAAATACCAGAGATAAGTAAAGCTATATTGAAATGAACAAAAAAATATTCAGATAGAAATGTCTATTAAAATAACATCATATGCTGCCAACACAAGTTAACTTTAGTGCCTAATTCTAAGCTCACATACATATATAAACTTATAAATGTTACTTGTTATAGTGGACTCAAATCCAGATATGAATAATGTTCTTTATTCTAATATTGCAGATGTTTCAAGTGATTTATTAAAGACAAATTTCTATTTGCACAAGAATCACACTTTGCTATTGCCAATTGATGACAACTAACATACCCATGGTGCAAAGTCCATCTGAAATCCATTAACAAATAAGAAAACCTTGACTGGTCAATAAAAGCTTTGTATTAACAGCTAAATAGAAATAACAAAGGAAGAGAAGCCAGACTAAAATAAAGGATTCAGTCAAAATATTCAACATATCAGAAACATCTAAGTTGCCATCCCATCATCCATGGCCATCCTAACTTGGAAAAAATAGTTAACTATAGAAATGCTTCATAGTAACAAAATGGTTTTATTTTTTGTACAGTAAAAACCTATGAAAGGATCGTGTTCGTCCCTCATCCCCCAGAACTTTCTCAAGGAAAAGTTTGTGTTGTAGTCCATCTCTTTTGTGTGTCCTTGTGCAGGAAGCATCATAAAAAAATTTAAAAACCCACACAGTCTCCACTCGCTTCAAATCGAGTAGCTCTTCTTGTAGAGGAAGCCTGTGAAGCAATCGGCTAGGTAAGGCATGGAGGAAACACATGTAAAGAGGATGAAAGTACGTAGACGAGAGGTAAGTAAGGTTGGAGACATGGCAGCAAATGAAGGCAGCAAGGTACACCTACATTATCTCCAAGGTTGTGACGAGAAATTGTTCTAAAGCTCCAAAAATTAGGGTATGGCCGGTGAAATAGGCCGAATATACATCAGCCACAGAGAATATCAATTAATGAAATCGCATGGAGATAATCTGGGTTGTAGTGAATGGAACAAGGAGGCATTGCAACAACATTCTCTTAAGGGCGATCGACAGCCATAGAATCATCATGCTATCCAAATCGAACACCATAAAGTTTAGTACAAGAACATTTAAATGAGACAAATGGTGAATTAATCTACAAACCGAGACACCAATCTAAACATGGCAACTACCATAACTAATGCATCGATCTCTTATTCTAAATGCAGCCATTTAGATGAATAGGGATTCATATAACATAATATATAAGCGAGCTCTAAATAAATATGAAAAAGAGAAGACTGTATTGTGAAATATCTACACAACATTGTAATAATATAAAAGAAAAAACATATGAAAAAAGTGAGATGTTTAAAGTTTTTGTCCTACTTTTTCCACAGATTTTCTCTATACTCTTTAAACTAAAACAGTAAAACACAGACAATTTCGGATAAAGAATTAACTCATACTTGGAATGAAAGGTAACCTGTCCTCCTCAAGATGCCTGGGCGTCGATGGAGATCTTGGGTGTTGATGGAGATCTTTTCTGCAATAATATGCAGCCATCAAATAGCATACCACGACTAAAGCTTGCATTATGAAGTGAAACTCTGTAAAATTAAAATAACATACCTCTGCAATTCTCTCTCTCTTTGCTAATGGTTGAAGCTTTCCACTTCAGATCTTCAGGAACTAATATTGGCAATGTATCACTGTAGGTACGAAGATCATCCTTAATCAGCGAGTATATGTTTTATCGAATACTCACAGAAGATGTATTTCTAGTATGAAATGCCCGTGTTTAGATGCTAGCTTTATCGTACCATTGGCAACCCTTCGACATCCATCGGTTACTCTTCCTCTTCCACTCCTCCACTATGTTAATACAGTGACTCTTCAACTGCCCACTGCTCGCATCCACTTCCATCAGTTACGTTTGCATTCTTTTTTATGTACATGGGTTCTTAAACTCTTATGTGACTATAGAATGCCTCTCGGCGTAATTATTTATGATGTCCAGACTTTGCCTTAAATGTTTAAAATTTTCGTTTGGTAATGTTTTGGTAAATATATTCATAAATTTTTCAGATCAGCAAAAATTCAAATGAATTTCTCCATTATTCCTTAGTTATCACTCGCTTGCTAATGAAATGGTATCTTGTATCAATGTGCTTGCTTCTCTTGTGAAAACTATGATTCTTTGGCAATATAATTGTTGATTTGTTGTATGAACATGTTGGTACTGACTCTTCTTCTTGCATTAAATCTATCAATAGTTTCCTCATTCATACTACACCACATGTTGATATGATTGTTACATAATTTTATTTAGCTGATGAAAATGTTACTATGGGTTTTTTCTTTGATGCCTATGAGACTACACTTGTTCCATAATAAAAGACATATCAGAAGTACTCTTTATATCATCAATGCTACCTACAAAATCATTGTTTGTATAACAAGTCAAGTTGAATTTATCTATTTTGGAATATAGAATTTCATATTTGGTTATTTGTACAACCTCTCTTAGTATGCCTTTTCCAACTTTACAGTGAGACTCTTGAGGTGAATCCATAAACCTCAAAATCAACTAACACTATACATGATATTTTCCTTGTAGCTGTGAGATACATTAGAATTCCAATGAGTCTTTTAAACAAGCTTGGATCAACATTTTACCCGTTATCCTCTTTGCTAAGTTTTGTTCATGTTGCAACTAGTGTTGATGTTGGATTACAATTCATCATTTTAAATCTTTTAAATATTATCCTTGCCATGCTTAGACTAGCAAATAAAAAATGTCTACCAGATTGAGGAACTTCAATACCTAAGAAGTTTCTCATCAAACCTAAAACAATCATTTCAAATTATTTCTCCATTTTTTATTTGAACACATCTATGGATAAATTACCTATGAAAATTAAATCATGAACATATAGAAAAACAATCAAAATTTGACTTTTCTTATTGATTTTTATATACAATGTGAGCTCGCTACTATTTTATGAATTTGTTTCTTAATAAATATAAAGTAATCCATTTCAAACCATAAAGTGTCATTTTTCAATTTACACTCTTTACTTTCATGCCCATATACATTTTAACTAGGTGGTTTTTGAACATAAACCTCTTCAAGAAAACTATTCAAGAAGCTTGATTTCACATCTATTTTGTACAAATTCCAATTCTTTTGTGCAACAATTGCTAGAAAAATTGTAATTGTATCAATTCTAGCAACTAAAGGAAAAGGTTCATTATAATTAACCCCTACTACTATGAAAATATTTTTGTAAGTAATCTTGCTTTATGTCTTACAATTTTATCTTCAAAATTGAACTTAGTCTTATAGACCCATTTGACTTTTATGCAATCCTTACATTCAAATAGATCAATTAGCTCTCATTTATAATTCCTATCAGTATAATTTATTTTTTCATCTATACCTTTGATCTAATATTCCTTCTTAACTTCTTCAAAATGCATAGGATCATGAGAGAATAAGGAAATTTTTGAGAAAAAAACTAAGTTCTCTTCTTCTTGATCTTTCAAACATCTCATTTTCTTATCTTTATATTTTGATCTTAATGAGGTAATTGTTAACAGTTTTGGCACACCCCATGGGACTGATTTGATTGTTGTAGTCCAAATTTTTCTCACAATCACTAATATTTGGTGTGTATATCAGTGATTTCAACATTTGGAGGAAGGAATCAACACATCTAGCAACTTTGAGAAGCATTTTTCTAGTTTCAGTAAAATCAAGCGCTAGTATATTTTTTAAAGATTTTGATTTTTGCTTGTTTTTCAACTTTTGAATGAACAAGCATGTCTATGTTTCATGAGAATATGTCATACCATCCATCATATCATGAAAATCCTACTCATATACCCTCTTTCCAGTCTTATCAAGTTGATCATTATGCTAGCTTTACCCCTAATTACTTTGATTTACAAAGAATCTGGTATGCATAGTATGATTACCACCCACCTAACCCTACTCAACCTCCATATCAACCTACATACACTTAGATTCAACTCCAAGATGTTGACAGGTTTGGGTTTAGTGACATTAAAAACAAATTTCTAGACTTCAAAAAGTAGCTGGATGAAGTCAAAAGATAGCAAGAGCTTGATTTGCAACAACAAGAGTTAGATTATCAGGCCTACCTTCATGAGAAGGAGTTGGAGACACAAAGGATACATTATGAAGAGCATCTTGAAAGAGAACTAGCTGTAAAAGAGGAGTAGATGAATTTTTTTTTTGCTCAAACAAAAAAGCATGAGGTCCAAACAACTCCTTTCATTCCAGACCAGCTTGTTCCAAAAGAGGTTTGTAACTTTAAATTTCCAAGTTTCAAGCAAAGTGAGTCTCTTAACTTTCCCGGAGTCAACATTCCAAGTTTTAAAAACCCTTTACCATTGCAAGAATTTGTGTCAACTGGCACAATTTGAGTTTGTTATTCCTTAAGACTAGCCACTTGAAGAGCCTATTTTCCTTCAAGAAATTCAAGAAACTCCCCAAGTTTCCCTGCCAGATGAACCTGATTTTCCTTTCACTTTTTTCCTTTATAAGGTTAGACGTATTGTCTTTCAAGATAATTCACTCACCATGAAGGAGGATATGAGTATAAATTTACTGCATATAGCTATGGAGGAGTAATGGTTAGAACATAAGAGGATTGAAAAAGATTTTTTTTTCAAGATCAATCTTTGAATGCTTGTATTATTGCAAGTATGAGCAAGTTTGGTGGTGTTGTCATTAATGTTTTCATTGATGTCAACATAGATTTGTATATTGCAAATTGCACATGTATAGTTGAGATACTTCTGAGATGCTATGAGTACATGGAGCTATCTTTATGATGTTGTAGATGTGATGGTTTGATGAGTTTCCAAGTGCTTATGAGAAAATTAATAAAGAAGAGAAGTTAGAGTGATGAATGTGTTCAATATGTGCTTTGGTATGTGCTCCAAATTACTCGTGTATTGATCCTATGCTTGTGCGGATATGAAGGTATGCTAATGGTGATTTTGTGATGATATATCATGAGTTCTAGCTTCTGTTGTGATGGTACGAGAAAGTTACATTCACTGACCTATGTGAACTATTCTGGTAGAGTTGGTCCTCTTCTGGGTAGTGAGCCCTTGGTAGTGAGCCTCTATATTTAGTTTTATAATCTTTCTATTATGATTTAACCCTCACCATGCTTTTTCCCTCATTGGGTTTTCCACATAAAAATCTAGTGTCCATTGTGTTGATTTACTTTCTATTATTTGTGTTTCATGATTTTACTTAATAACAAAATAGTGTGGCTATGGAATTGATAAGTGTTGAAGTTTTAAAGTTTTAATTATGTGACGAATGATTCACCCCCCCTCTCAGTTGTCCTACGCCTGTTTAACATTTACTCATTTTCTTCCTTGTGTTATTGAAGTTGATGATAATGTTCCAATTTTTATCTTAGAAGATCAAAAAGAACAACAAGATGAAGAGATAAATGAGGCTAATCAGGAGGAGTGTCCTTCAATTTTGCTTAAGGAGTTACCTTCTTTTGTTGAAAATGAGGAGCCTGGTGTAATTTTGATCTCATCAACAACAAATTTTGAGCAACAAGAAAATGTTAAAAAATGTGATGAGTTATTGGTTGAGATCAATATGTTTGACAAGTTGGAAGATGTTGATCTAATTCAATAAGGTAATGCAAATGAAGATTATGATGAAGTCTTGTTTTGGAATGATCTTGAGTCCTTTTAGATAAAACTTAGATGACAAACAAGTTCAGGTTGAATATGTTTTTGTGAAGGAAATAGAGGTCGAGTCTTAGGATCTAGCTATTTTGTTTGAAAAATTTCCTGAGTTGGTAGATGAGTATAAATATAAAACATGCATACTAACATCAACACCTAGTTTTGAGCAACAAAGTGATGAGACTCATTTGGATTGACTAGAAGATTGTGGGTTAGATGAGAATATGATTAAAACATCATAAAAGTTTTTGGTTCTAACATTGATGATAAGCTAGAATCATATGAGCCAATAGTATGTGATTAGCCTATTTAGGTCAAAGAAGTAAGAATTCCTTCATTTCATTCATGTGAGCTATTTTTTTCAAATCAGGTTGAAATTACAAGTGATAATAGGACAATAGATCCTAAGAAAGAAACCAATTATATAAGTAGAAAGTTCATCCTTTCAAGAGGATGTCCAATCAGATATTTGGTCATGAAAGAGCCAAATGAGATAACAAGTGTTATCCCTACACCAACAGAAGAGAGCCCAAGTGAAGGACAATAGATCCAACTTACTTATCTACCCCAAATGGACAGTGTGCATGATTAGATCCAAAGGGTAAGTGAGTTTGGCTATATTCTTCATGAACCATTGCAATATTTTGTGGGATATCTTCTTGTTTTCCACCTCTTATCAACAATTCATAAACATGTAATGCATCCATTGTTGGTTAGAAGGGGGAGTTATTTTACAAAGCCAGATAATGGGTTTGTTTGACCAATTTTTTTGCTGGTTAGAGTAGGTTAAAATAGGATTGATTTTTCATTTTTGTCTTCCAATAAGTGTTGATGCACATGTTTGTTGGTTTTTTCCTATACAAAGCCATGGTAGTTGTTTTCAATTTTAGTTTTGCTACTGTATAGTTCCTAATAGCTAAGTTACATAGGCTTTTATGAGTGAAAGGGACAAGAATTGACTCCTATGCCCAATGGATAGCTTGATGCTACTATTCTTGATTCTTAGTAGGCAATCATTTACTAAATGTCACAAAAAATGTTACCTTATTTTTCTTTCAGCTCAATTAGGTAGAGTTGAGATAACAATGATCGCGAAAAAGAAAATGAAAGGTACACATTTGATTCTACTAAGCATTCATTATCATACACATACATATTATAAAATTAATTTTAGTTTATTATGTAAGTGTTTACAATAGAAAAGATTGCACAAGCTTTGCATAGAATGTTGTTTTTTATTCACAATTACAAAAGTATAGTGTCCCACACAAGCCGTGGGAGTAGTTAATTCAATTCAATACAAGATGGAAACTATACACTGGAAGAAAGGAAAAGAACATGAAAGGAATAGGGATCCGTCATTGCCTAAACGATGAACCTCAAGGTTGAAATATTGTATCTTCAAATACTTTTGCTTGGTTACTCCAAAAGTTGCTTTGTTGCTTTGGAAGTTACCTACAAGAGATGAAAAAGTTGGTACATTAGAGCTCAGGATGCCTACTCTCCTCATATATAACATCAAAAAACATATAATTTACTCTCATAAGGCATTAAATCAGATTTGCAATCATCACAGATATCAAGGAAAAATAGAAGATCATCATAATCACCGTCAAATTTTGAGTTTCATTGTTTTATCTAACTTGTTTATTCACTATACAAGTATAGGTACATTTTCCATTTAGGATTACTTTGTTCAAAATTATAGTATGTAGAGGAAATGTGGCTCCCACAAGTGTTGAGCCCAACATACTACCCATTCATTGTTAAAGAGGAAAAATGTGAAAAGTTGAATTCACTATTGGTATTTGCATGTGCTATGGTAACTAATTTATATTGGAAGAAGTGAAAAACAGTCATGAGAAGACCAATGAAATGGAGATTTTTCAATCAAAGACATGATGCCAAGTGAATAAAGACATTCAAAGATCTTTGATAGTCCTCAAAAGAAATTCACCTACAGAAAATTATACTATGAGGGCAACAATGCCACTAAAAAATAAGGACAATCATCTTACAAAAGGGCACTTATAGGCAAACTATAAATGAAGGAGAATGAAATGTTTATGCTCAACAAGTGAAAATTATAAAGATTTACAAGAGGTGTGTTCACAGTCTAGGAAGGAAATGAAACCATACAAGAAGGCCCAGTTCTTCATGAGAACCTTGAAACATAGGAAAGTTCATAGCTATTATTTGAATACATAGTTTTGAAGATGGTAGCCTTAATGGAAATGAATGATTAGCATGACATTCACTGTCAAATAAAATAACAGTGATTAATGTTGGGGGTAACTCCTGTATTTTTCATTCAGATGCAGGATGCAAATATCAAATGACTATGTCATCATAATTTTTACTTCTAATTCTAAGTGCATTTTCATCCTATGTTTTTCTTGCATCATAATTGGATTATGTTTGTATTGCTAAAACATCTCAGGGTTTTCAAAAATTGCATTAGTGAAAACATCATATACCTTTCATTTTTACATTTCAAATCATTTGAACACATTGAAATTCTGCATTTTCATACTATAGTTGCATTTGTGCATCTGAAAAAAAAAAAATTCATTTCAAATTTTTGAAAAACTTGAAAAAATCCATCCCTAAACTCATTTTCCACCCTAGGTGAATCAGTCCAGTTGCACATTCTGCAATCAATTTTTTGGCATTTTCTAGGCATTTGTTGTGTTATAGTTTTCTTCTATTACCTTCTATCATACTTTCAATATTCTTTGTTTTATTTTCTTTCTTTCATATTAGTTTACTTTTACTCGTTTTCATCATGGACTTTTTCTTTAATAAGTTTTGGACATAATTAAAATCCTTAGTTGACATGTCAAATTGTGCCTTTGGAACTGATCCTAATGAACTTGAGCTTCCTCATGCTCCTTCAACTCCTCATGAATGTCCTCCTCATGTTGTTGAAATCATTGGAGAAGATGATGATAGCATGAATAAGTTCTCAAAGGAATTCCTTAACAACCTTGAAGCCAATGCAACTTTTTACCCATCCATAAAGTAATAAGACTTTCCTACTATCTCACCTCCTGATATGTTTGGCTACCTACATATTGAAACAACTGAAGGACCTAAGTTCACTCCAATAGGTGGACCTTTTTATTTTACATAACCACCTCCTCAACCATTTTATGATAACAACTTAGTTACAAACATACCAATCAACCTTGAAGAAACTTATGGAAAAGGTTTTACTATATTAAGCAAATAAGGATGTGACACAACAACTGAAAATAACATTCATCAACTTTTAGAATAAAAAAAACATATAAGAACACCACAAGGTTAGGATATCAGGATCCCCCTCATGACAACATGCCTCCTTTTGAATATTCGAGACTTTGAGATGATGGCACAATGATCTTTGATTCCCCTCCCGACTTGAATGTCCTCCTACCACGTGAACAACCCTTACATTATTCTAATGAGAAGGATGTTAGGATCCGCATGGGTCCTCTTCCTCCAATCCATAAAAAAGGTGAATCTAGTAAACACAACTGACCTTACAATTTGAAAAATTTGAAGTTTCCTCTCCATCCACCACTTGAATGTGAAAGGAAACTACAAATACTTTTAAACAGAGGTCTCATCCTATTACCACCTATGAATAGGTTAGTAATCCATCCTAAAGATTCCAATGTACCTTATTGTAAATACCATCATGTTCTTGGGCACTGAACTCATAAATTTTAGACATTAAAGGACATATTGAGTAAATATCACTTCACTGATACTGACTATTATCCTATCATCCCCTAAATGCTACCAATCAAGTCGCATCATGCAATAGTTGTAGAACTTTCCATTCTCACTATTGCATGGTATTTCTCATCATCTATCTTGGCTCATTATTTCCTTACACTCAGTGGGGGCAAGAAGTTGTTAAATTTTCCCTAGTAATTCATTTGTCATTGTCCCTTATCTATGTTATATACCAATTGAGATTGGGAGGTGGATGACTTGCTCATTGGTTGACTCGCATTGTCCTTCCTAGTCTTTTGTATTTTATTTTCTTTTTATTTTATGTGTGTATTATGTTCCCCTATAGCATGACGTTTGATGTTCTCTCTCTCTTTGTACACTTCCTCTAATTGTACCTCTATTCTTCTATATGTCATACATGGCCTTTTTCGCTTTTGTTATGTGTTTTCCTTTTAGGGATGACACAAAGCATTGAGATGCCCTATGTCTCTTCCATGATGACCCAAATGGTCTTTATTTTTCCTTTTCTCTTTTGTTTTTTGTTTTTCTTTTAGGGATGATACAAAGCATAGAGACACCCTATATCTCTTCCATGTTGACCCAACTGGTCTTCCTTCTTTTTCCTTTTTCACTTGTGTTTTGTGTTTTCCTTTTGGGGATGACATAAGGCATCGAGACCAAGTGTCTCCTTCATGTTGACCCAAAATCTTTCCCTTTTCTTTTTCCTTTTCATTTTCTTGTTTTCCTTTTAGGGACAATGCAAATCATTGAGACCACAATGTCTCTTCCATGTTGACCCAAAATGGATCTTTATTTTTCTTTGTTTTCGCTCTCTTTTTGTCATTCATCTAGTTCTATGTATCTGGGGAATGATGACAGATTCACACTCTTTAATTCAAAAAATGGAACAAATAACATACTGACCCCAAATCCATAGATCCCTTATGTGTTTGGTGCGTTCCTTTTTGGGGGAAACCTCTCTTTCTTTTGTTCCTTTTCTTTTGCATGACACAACCTTACTCAAAAACGTATGAATTGGCATAAGGGATTTCCAAGTTGGCTCTCATGTCTTGTTTACTTTTTCATTTTTCCTTTACTACTTTAAAGTAATTGCTCGCAGAATGGTGTGTAGCAATTCCTTTAAAGTGGGGGCATACATTGTCACTATTCATTTTTCATTTTTCTTTTTCTTGGTTCTTAGTGTAGCCTTGTTACTTCATACAATGCATTTGTCACTTTGTGGATGGCATTAGGTGTGATGTCCTTCATAAGCATGATCTATCTTAGCATATTACATTCCTCTTAGTGGCCTGATGTGACACACTGCATCCCCTAAGTTGTGAATATTATATTCTTTGAATAGTCCTCTCTTGGAGACATTAGACACAATGTTCCCTAAGATAAGACCTCACATGAACTAAGCAAGACTCATTTTAACATTCTTTTGCATGTTGTATTTTGTATTTACATGGCCACCTTGCATAACACAACTTGCATGCCTATGGTGCCATTGCATTTTTTCATGAGTTCTAAGCATATGAAGCTTTGTTTGTCTCATGAAACATGAACTAACATTGTCTTTTGTGGCACCTTATTAAAGTTATCAAGAGGTATAACTTTAGTATGGTTGAGTGGGAAAGCCCATTTTGAGGAATGAATTTTCCCCACAACCACCTTGTGGATCTCTCACCCCATAAACAACTAAATTTCCATGGCCCTAGAGTGAGTATACTTGGACTTTCTCACCCAATGGATAGCCATGAGTTTCATCACCCCAAAGTGAGTACACATTTCTTGTTCCAAACAAGTAGCCTAGATCTAATCCACAATGAGTTGGACAGATGATCGAAGCTTTCTTTACTTTTCTTCATTCTTTTTTATCACGTTCATGTGTGTTCCTTTATGCTTATGATTGATTTGTCATGGGATCTTCATCCTAGTGGCTTGATCATCCCTCTTGACTGTTGTTGTCTCATCTTATCAAGCATTAGTACATTCAAACCCCTCCTAAGATGCATTGCTCTACTTTAGTGTGAGTTTGAAGCAAGTTCATCCTCTCGCTAAAGTGGGGGCTTACTATGGACATGGAAAACGTAACCCTTCTATTTTTTATTGTTTTGTCCCTCCTTGTGCTTATTTGGCTTGATTTCACCTAGATTTAATGTTGAAATGTGACCCACATTCACATTAGGACTTTAATCTTTATGAATCATTAAGACTTTATGATGTCTTGTGAAGGTGTTGTGAAGTGTTGTAACACATTTCTACACTTTTCTAGACTCTTCTTCTTATAACTCATCTAAATATCCCCTTTTAATCACTTGTACCTTGAGTCTTATTTTAAAGTGTTGTAAATCCTTGTAACAAAATTTCATGCTTTTCTAGACTTGTCACCACTAATTATACCTTTCTTATGCTTTATTTGGCCCCTTTATTCACTTATAGGCCTTAATTAAGTGTGTTTTTTAATATAAACTTGAAATATATCATTAAAGGAAACTTAATTCCTAACACCCACTTACATGCCTTGAGTGAGACACATTCACCATGGGTGGAAAATGAGTACCTCTTGGCACAAAATTCAAAATAAATCCAAATTTCTTTCAAGTTTTTATTTATTAAGACTTTAGGTCGACTTGTGATGTAGTTTTTAGGAAATTAGGGTATAAGTGTGTATAAATAAGTGTTTTTCTATCCATTTTAATCCCCATTAATCCATTCAATCATCCTTGCATCCATCTAAGCACTTGAGAATCATAGCAATGTTCAATCACGCAATTATCAAGCATCTTGGAGCAGCCATTGGTATATCTTTAGACTTCTACAATAAAGGTTTGGTGATTTTATGACATATGCATGTTATTTTTTCATCACTGCTTTTCTTATTTCATTTCATTTCTTTATCAAGGGTTTGATTATGAAAGTGGGATTTGACCAAGTCAAATCCCTATACTCTAACCCTTAACCATGTTTCCCCTCTTTACATGTGTGTTTGTAGGTCTTGTAGGAAGATTTGTAAAAGAGATAGGTGTTGAAAAGTGGTCAACAAGTCATCAAAGCTATTCAAGTCAACAAAGACCTAATTCAAGCTTGGAGACATCATTCAACCCTTTTTCTGTTGATTTGGATTTGTCAACCCAACAAGAAGATAAGTGTAGATCTAGATCCACAAAGTTGACTTCAAAATTTGTAGATTTTTGTAGGACTAATTCGCCATTAGTGGCAAATGAGTCGTAATCCTAAGCTAGAAAAGGTGTTTTCTTTAGTTTTCAGTTTCTGACACTTCAAAACCTGTTTCAACATAATTTACCAGAACCTAGAATGATTCGCCATTAGTGGCAAATGAGTCCCAGTGGTCATCAATAGTGATTTCTAAAACATTCCAAAACCTTCCAACATCAACATTCTATCTCCAAGTGCAGTCCATTTAGTTTCATTAAGTTATGTTTTCATTTATGCATGTTTCTAGTTCATGTTTGCATACAACACTATTTTTTCAAACACTTCATATTTCTTAGTCTTGCATACATAATCAATAGTATTTTTCAGTTCTTTGCATTTAGTTTACTTCATTTCGACATATTGCAACTATATCACATCCCTCTTTGAGTGTGAACATTGTATTTTGGCTCCAATCTTATCTCGTTTTAGGTGAAAAACCCTAGAAGGAGCATACAAAATTCAGATACCAAAATCTTTGTCTCTAAAGGCCATCAAAGGTTTTTTGCAGTGATATTGGAACGACATCGTACAGATTCTACAAGTTGCAGGAAAAAAATTTCTCCCCCTTGTCGGCATCATATAAAATACTTCATATTCTAAGGTAAGTTTATTTTTTGGTGATTTAGATTAAAAAAATTACGCGAATATCTTAAGTTTGATGGCCAAATGACCATCACAGAAGCCCCATCATGTCTTAATTAGGTAGTTTTCTTAAAATCACCATAACTTTTGACTCAGGTATCGGATTTTTGCAAATGAGATATCGTTGGAAATCCAGTTATGAGAACTTTCCATTATTGCAAGAATTTTTACCAGATTTTATTCCTATAATATTTTATCATAGCTTGAAGTTAGTTCTTCCTTTTGGACTCTCTAGCTTGTATCTTTTCACCAATTTTTTGGATTTTGGAGATTTCAGTGGCATTTTGAAGGTGATTCAAAGCTCTATCATTTTTTCTATCTAATTTTTTAAGATTCATCCCTTGGTACATTCTATTTATTTTTTGCAATTTGAGGCATTTTCTTGATATTTTGGACATACTACAATTTGGAGAATGTATATTTCATTGAGAGGCTTCATTTTTAGTTGTGCATCATATTTAGGAGTTCCTATTTAATAGTGAAGGTCAATGTCTTTGTAATATTGGAGATCAGTTATAGTTTTATATGGGGTTTTCATTTCATCCATCACCGATTATGTTGGGAAGGAGAAACTATAGACAATTATCAACTACTCAAGAAACAAAATAAGGTATTTGTACAATTAAATTCCCCTCAGGCAAGTCAACAAAACAATAATCAACTGGTTGCTATAAAAATGGCATCTCCTTTTGGGGATAGGGAGAGAGAATTCACTCCTTTACTCGATACCCTTCACAATATCATGTTGTAACTTATTGACAAAAACATGCTTAGCTTACCTCCTATTAGAGAATGTGATCCTACTATACCATTGCCTAAAGCATTTCAAAAAATTCTTATTGTCATTACCATCAAACAAATGGACATAGCACATAATATTGTAAGTGTATTAAACATCTTGTGCAAGACCTTATTGACAATAACCAACTTCAAATTAGAGGTGTGAATGGTCAAGGAAACAAATCTGTAGCTCCTCCTAATCAAAATTTGCAAATCTTTACAAATACCATGCCTAAGCACAATATTTCATTTGTCAAATCTAGTGAAACAAAGAATGATGTGATCAATGTTGACACATTATAACAATATGAATACCATTAAACAACATGGGTATGTGCAAGATCATGATGGGCCAAAAAGTGGCAATATGATGGGCATGTGGTTGACAACTTTCTCTTTACCCAAAATTGATGAAACGAAAAGGGTTTTTAAAGGAGATTCTCATATTTCCACCAATATAAATTATACTTTACTTTGAACTTAATAAGTAATTATTATTCATTTTCTATTTGAATTATGACTAAAGTCCTAATTGATAGGTTGATTGAAAAACATCTATAGCTTTCAAATGATATCATATTTTTTAAATCTAAAACATGCATCACATTCTATGCTTTACATACTATAGGATTTAAAAAGAAAAATTGAATTTCATGAAGTTTTGACCAAGTTAAGGTGGTCAAACATACAAGTTTTTATATTTTTTAAAAGTTATAATAAAAAATTCATAATTAATTATTTACTTGAAAAAAATTACAAAAAAAAAAGCATCACATCGGGACATGAGTCCTCAAAGTATATCTAAAATCTTATAAAAAAATATTATCATTTTATTGTTGTTAGGGTGGTCAAACAAACACCTACTTCTTATTTTTTCCCTGAAATTTAAGTACTATTGCATTGAAATTTCAATTTTTCACCATATAGATTTTTTTTTTTTAAACAAACCTATTAGTTTAGAAACTACATTCAATTTGCTACAAATTCTATTCTTACATATTTTTGAAATAATATAGATAACTTATTCAATTTCTTATGTATATTGCCTAACTCTGATTTTTTCTGAATTTTTTGCCACTTAAGGGCCTATTTTTTCCATGATGATCTTGCACATACCCACATCCCACAAATGAAGTGATAGCATTTATCAAAGCTAAACCTCATAAGGGATCGACTAGACAACCTCTTGACATGGCTTTCTCACAAATGAAATACCTAAACATGCACTTGATGGTCCTCTTTACATAGTTGGCTGAATCAATAATAAGCCCACTAATGAGATATTGATTGATCCCATCTGTGGAGAGAATGTGATCACAAAAGAATTTGTATATGTGCATGAGCTATATCAAGAAACATATGATAACCTAAAAGCATGGATTAAGACACATAATGGGTTTTCTTTCCCTACAAAAGGATCGATAGATCTCCCTTTAAAGGTGGGATTGAAAACATCAACAGTATCATTCTCTATCATCCCACAATTAGACCAATTTTGTGTGAAGCTAGGCTATCCATGGATTCACTCCATGAATTTTGTTCCTTTAGTTGTGCATAAATGTCTAAGTTTTCTATTTGACAATGATATCTTCACTGTGAATCATAGAAGATTTAATATTGCCTCGACAAAAGGGGATTTTTCACTAGATTACTTTTGGCCTGAGCCTATGGAACCTATTAAGCCTTGTGAAGATTTTTTTTTCAAATTATATAAAAAAATTTAAGGCAAAGAAAATAGTAGAACTATCCCTTCACAATATGCATCAACCTATGGCTGAACCAACTATCCTTGATGAGAGAATAATTGAACCAAAAACACTTCCGACTATACAAGAACAAATGTATAGAACAACCTCCTACAATTTCCCACAAAAAACCATGAGATAATACAAGCAATCTCATTGTCCCTCCTAGAGTCAAATAAGTTTACAAATTCAAAGAGAAAGCGATTGAGCAACCTCCTATTGTTTCTTCTAGTCCCCCCAAGGAAGAGAAGGAACCTATGATTGACAAACCCATTCTTACACAAAAATAACTTGATAATAAATTGAAATGAAATTGAAGTGCTAGAGCGCATAGACATAGACATTGTGCTATTGCTTGTGGATTGCAAACTCAAGGAAACAAAAATAACATAGAAAATAAAAATCCAAACCTACCCAAAGCAATGCACGATGATACTCAACCCTCACCACAACATAAAAAAGAACATTGCATAGACATTGTTATTTGACCTCCTATTGTGATTAATTTAGATGATGACAATTACATTGCAAAAATTGATGAACAAGTGCATGATGAGTTGAATATATTGTTTTCTTCTTCCATGAACTTAAATGAAAAATTTCCTAAAAAGAGTGTTGAGCTTGTTGTGTGTCTTAGTTCGACACTTGATGTTGTCCCTTTGGCTAGTTTCCCACCTTCCATTTATAAACTGAGATTGGGAGGTGGATGACCTGCTTTAGGTTGAATTGCTTGTGCCTTACTAGTCTCCTTGGCATTTCGTTTGATGTATCTCTCTTTTTGTGCATTCTTCTATATGTACCTTCATTCTTCATTATGTCATAATCATTTTTTTTCATTTATCTTGTGTTTTCATTTTGGGGATGATGCAAGGCATTGAGACATTTAGGTCTATTCCATGTTGAACCAAAAGGATTTTATTTGTTTTCAGTTTCTTTGTGTCATTCTTCTAGTTCTATTAGTATTTGGGGAATGATGACAGTTCCATGCTTTATGACAACATTATAGCACAAACATACTAACCCCAATTCCATAGATCCCTTATGTATTTGTGGAGGCAACCCTTCCTTCATATTTCATGATGCAGCTTACTTAGGAAAAATATGACTTGGAATACAGGGTATTTTGAGGAAAGTTCTCATGTCTTAGGAACAAAAAATTGGCTACTTTAAAGTAATTTCTCATAGTAATGGTGAAGCAACCACATTAAAGTGGGGGCATAGATAGATGACATCTTTTGGTAAAATTTCATTGTGTGATTTTTCCTTTTTCTTATGATGTGTCCTCTTCGTGGTGGTTTCATTGGTTTTGATTCCATCCAAGAGTGTATGATATACTGACATGGCATGATGTGAACAAGACATCCCATGGGTGACAATCTACCATTTTTGACTTGTGCTCTCTTGGAGATATTAGGCACAATGCTCCTTAAGAGGAAGACCATTACACAAACAAAGAAAAATCCAATTTAAAATTTTTTTTACATGATATTCAAAAGAATTTACATTGTGGTTCCTTATTAAAGTTATCAGGAGGATAACTTTGGTATGGTTAGTATGATGGGAAGCTGATACACTGACACGACTTTCCCATTCTACGGTGAGAAGTTGATACATTGGCATGACTTTCTAACTAAACCAATTCGTTGGGACAACTCACCTAGTGGGTAGAATAAGGTTCCACTACCCAAGAGTGTGTAGCATATGTTATGGAAAAACAACCCCATTTTTCATTGTGTTGGAATGGTTGTGCTTGATCCTTTGTTTTTGTTTATTTTTGGCCTATGACAAGTTATGATCATGTATCTTTGTTATTGTTGCGTACTTAAGTGTCTTGGATGTCTACTTTAGTGTGAGTATGGAATTGGGGTCATCTTCTCACTAAATTGGAGGAAAATGTAGTAATTAAAAAAGTAGACTTTTCCCTTGGTTTGATAATTGACATTAAAACTTAATTAATGATGTCTTGGAGTGGTGTTGTAATGTTTTGTACACATTCACACTATTCTAGGACCTTTATTTGACTAAAACACACCTTAATTGATCTTCAAGATATCTTCCATCCTTCGTCAACCTAATAGATACAATACAAACACAAGAGATCTTCAATCCTTCTATGGACAATGAATTTGGATTTCCGAACTACTTTAGCTCCTTCTAGGGTTTTCGCTTAAAAGGAGAAAGGGATGGGGTCCAAAATGTAAATTTATACAATCAAGATTAATGTAAATGAGATGTAATATGTCTAATTATGATGTGATAATGCATTGATCTGAAAAGAAAATGATTTAATCATGCAAAACCTAAGAAATGTGAAGTGTTGGAAAACACATTATGATATACAAAAACACCTTAAAATGCAATTAAATGATGAAATAACTAAGTAGAATTGAAGAGGTCCACATGGAATCTAGATTATAATGTGGAGAGATTGTGGAATCCTAAAAAATTGACTAAAAATGTCGACTGGGACACTTATGCTAGGCTGGGTGACTTAGTCCCAATTTTAGGAAAAACTTAACAGAACAAGAATATGCAAAATGGGTATCCAACAATGAAAAAACCACTTCTTAGGATTGGAATTGGGACTAATCTGCCACTATTGGCAACTTAGTCCACCTACAAATTTTAGGAATCTTGGGACATGAACCTGTAGCTTTAGGTTTGCACTTACTTTTCTAACAGTGTCTGATCTTGATTTTGTAGAAAATGGGATAAAAAGGGTCTCGAAGCTTGAATTAGGGTTATGTTGAATTGAATAGCTTTGATTAATTTTTTACCACTTTTCAACATCTATTTCTTTGACAAATCTTCCTACAAAGTCTACAAACACACATGCAAAGAGGGAAAAATGGTTAAGGGTTAGAGTATAGGAATTTTCCTTGGTCAAATCCCACTTTGATTAGTCAAATACCACTTTGGTAATCAAACCCTAGATAATGAAATGAAATGGAAAGAGAATGATAAATAAACAACATGCAATGTCATAGACTTACCAAATCCTTGATGTAGAAATTTGAAGATATGCAATGAAGTGCTCCAATGGATGACTTGATTATGCTTAGAGTGCTTGAATTCTTGAGAATTATTAAGTTGATTGCTTGAGTGAATGCTTGAATGAATAGGTGTTAAAATGAGAGGAAAAAACCTTATTTATACTTTATTTTTACTAAATTTCCCAAAAATAACACATCACAAGCCAACCTCAAGGGTTAGAGAATGAAATCCCACCAAAAAATTGAAATAATTTTGATTTTTGTGCCAAAAAGGACTAAGTCACCCCTACTGGTGACTTAGTACCACTTAAGCAAATTAAGTGGTTTTCGGGAATTACACGGCATTAAATGTTGTCCAATGGGAATATCCTCAAAAACACACTTAAGGGGGGCTGAAAAGTGTATTAAGGGGTCATTTAAACATGAGAAAGGGTTGAATTAGTGGTGACAAGTCTAGAAAAGCATGAAAGTGGGTTACAAAACTTTGAAATAAGACTTGGTAAGTGATAAAAAGGATTTATTTAGGTGAATTGTGATGAAAGGGTCTTAGAAAAGTGTGAAAGTGAGTTATAGCACTTCACAACAACTTTACAAGACATCCTAGAAGTCTTAATGATTGATAAGGGTCTAAGACCTAATGTGAACGTGTTGGCCACATTACAACATTAAATCTAGGAAAAATCAATCCAAAGTCCACTAGAAGGGCCTGAACATGAAAAAGTAGAAGGGTTACCTTTTCTGTGTCCACAATTAGCCCCCACTTTAGTGAGAGGATGAACCTACTTCAAACTCACACTAAAGTAGCTAATCATGCAACCAAGAGGGGTCTAAATGCACTAATGCTTGATAAGATGAGATAACAATAATCAAGAGGGATGATCAAGCCCCAAGGATCATGATCCCATGGAAAATCAAACATGAACGCAAAGGAACACATAAGATGATGAGAAAGGATGAAAGAAAGCTTTGACCATCTGTCTAGCTTGTTGTGGATTATATCTAGGCTATTTGTTTGGAAAATGAAATGTGTACCCACTCTAGGGAAATGAAACTTATGGTTGTCCACTAGGTGATAAATCCCAAGTATACTCACTTTGGGGCCACAAAACTTTTGGTTGTCTGTAGGGTACGAAGGCCCAAAAGGTGAGAAACATATGCTCAGTTGGTATGTACTCACATGAGTAGGTGGCTATGGGGAAAAGTCATGCCTCAGAATGACCTTTCCCACTCAAGCATACTAAAGTTATACCTCTTAATAAATTTAATAAGTCACCACAAAGGACAATGTTAGTTCATGCTTCATGAGACAATAAAAGATTCATATGCTTAGAACTCATGAAAAAATATGATGACAACATAGTAATGCAAGCTATGTTATGCAAGGTGGCCATGTAAATAAAAAATGCAACATGCAAAGAAAATGTTCAAATGAGTCTTGTTAAGTTCACGCAAGGTCTTTAACATAGGGAAAATTGTGTCTAATGTCTCTAAGAGAGGACCAATCAAAGAATAAAATATTCAAAACTTAGGGGATGTAGTTCATTGCATCAGGCCACCAAGAGGAATGTAATATGCTAAGATAGATCACACTTATGAATGACATCATACCCAATGTCATCCACAAAGTGACAAACACATCATATGAAGTGACAAGGTTGCACTAAGAACCAAGAAAAAATGCAAATGAATAATGCCAATGTATGCCCCCAATTTAAAGGAATTGCTACACACCATTCTATGAGAAATTACTTTAAAGTAGAAAATGAAAAATGAAAAAAGAAATAAAACATGAGTGCCAACTTGGAAAGCTCCTATGCCAAGTCATATGTTTTCAAGTAAGTTTGTGTCATGTGAAAGAAAAGGAACAAAAGAAAGAGGGGTTGTCCCCAAAAAGGAACACACCAAACACATAAGGGATCTATGGATTTGGAGTCAATATGTTCATTGCTGAAAATTTTTTATTAAAGAGCTCGAAACTGTGATCATTTACCAAATACATAGAACTAGAAGAATGCCACAAAGAGAGCTAAAAATAAAGAGAAAGAAAGTCTATTTTGAGTCAACATGGAAGACACATTGCGGTCTCAACGCTTTGCATTGTCCCCAAAAGGAAAGAACAAGCGAAAAGAAGATGAAAAGGAAAAAGAAAAGCTTTTGGAGGAGACATTTTGGTCTCAATGCCTTGCATCATCCCCAAAAGAATAACACAAAAAAAAGGCGAAAAGGAAAATAAAAGGACCAATTGGGTCAACATGGAAGAGACACAGGGCATCTCAATGCTTTGTGTCATCCCCAAAAGGAAAACAAAAAACAAAAGTGAAAAAGAAAAGACCTTTTGGGTCAACATGGAAGAGACATTACAATCTCAACACTTTGTGTCATCCCCAAAAGGAAAAAACAAAACAAAGGTGAAAAACAAAAGACCTTTTGGGTCAACATGGAAGAGACATTATAGTCTCAATGCTTTGCATCATCCACAAAAGGAAAACACAAAACAAAGGTGAAAAAGAAAATAAAAATGTATGAAATATAGAAGAATAGATGTACAAATAGAGGAAGGGCACAAAGAGAGAGAGAACATCAAATGTCACATCACGAGGGACTACAATATGCACATGAAATGACACCAAAGAAAAGAAAAATAAAAAGGAAAAGTGTAAAATATCTAGTAATGCAAATGTAAGTCACACATTAAACAAGTCAGCCACCTCCCAACTTCAATGGGTAGAAGTCAGAGATGAATAACCTAGCTAAGGGATAAGGAAAAATGCATTACAAGGAGAAGGCTAACAAATTCATGCCCTGACTAAGTGTAAGGAAACAATGAGCCAAGATGGATGATGGGAAGGACTATACAATAGTGAGAATGAAAAATTCTACAACTATTTCATGATGAGGGTATAGGGTACTTATGGGATGATAGGATAACAACCGGTATCAATGAAGTGATACTTACTCAATATGTCCTTCAATGTCTGACATTCATTAGTTCAGTGGCCAAGAACACGATGATATTTACAATAAGGTACATTGTAATCTTTAGGATGAATTACCAACCTATTAATAGGTGGTAATAGAATGATACCTCTATTTAATAGCATTTGGAGTTTCATTTCACATTCAAGTGGTGGATGGAGAAGAAACATGAGTTTTTTCAATTTGTAAGGCTGTTTGCATTTACTAGATTCTCATTTTTCATGGATGGAAGGAGAAAGAGGACCCATGGGGATCCTAGCATCCTTATCATTGGAATCATGTAAGGGTTGTTCATGTGGAAGGAGGACATTCAAATCAGGAGGCGAATCAAAGATGCCATCATCCCGAAGTCTCCAATATTCAAAAGGAGGATTTTTGTCATGAGGAGGATCTTGATATCCTAAACCTTTTTCTTTTCATCTGTTGGATTTTTTTCTAATAGTTGGTGAATGTCATTTTGGTTGTTGTGTCACATTTGTGTTTGCTTAAGATAGTAAAGCCTTTTCCATAAGTTTCTTGAAGGTTGATGGGTGTGTTTGTAACTTTGTTATCATAGAATGGTTGAGAATATGGTTGTGTAGAAGAACTAGGCCCACATGTTGAAGGTAACTTAGGTCCTTCATTTGTTTCAGGATGTAGGTAACCAAATGTATCAGGAGGTGAGACAATAGAAAGATCTTGTGAATTCATGGATGGGTAAAAGGTTGCATTGGCTTCAAGGTCATCAAGGTATTCATTTAAGAAATTATTCATGCTATCATCATTTTCTCCAATGATGTCAACAACACAAGGAGGAAATTATTGAGGATTTGAAGGAGCATGAGGAAGTTCAAGGTCATTAGGATCACAGCCAAAGGCACAATTTGACATGTCCAGTTAGGATTTTAATAAATTCCAAAATTTATTAAAGAAAAAAGCCATGATGACAATGAGTGAAAGTAAAATAATATACTAGAAAGAGAATAAAACAACAAATATGGAAAGTATGATAGAATAGAATAACAAAAAACAAAACTGTAGAAATACCCATAAAACACCATAAATTACAATGCAAAATGTGTAGGACTAAGTCGCCCAGTGTGGCCAATTCGTTGTAGTGATGATTTTTGTAAGATTTTTAAGAAATTTTAAATATAATTTTATGTCTTCAAGATGCACAGATGCAACTACAATATGAAAATTCAGAATTTTTGTTGTTTTCAATGCAAAAATGATGCAAAAATGCAACTATTTGAGCTTTTCACTAAAGCAAATTTGAAAATCCTACGATGCAATTTAATAAATGAATTTTCTAATGCAATGAAAATGGAACCTAGGATGCACTTTGAAATCACAATTGAATATGTTCAAAACTCAAGTTCATCAAAATTTGGACAATAATTTTGGATTGCCCAATTGCTTTAGCTCCTTCTAGTGTTTTTCACCTAAAATGAGAAAGGGATGGGGTCCAAAATGCAAATGTCTACACTCAATATTAATGTAAATGAGATGTAATATGTCTAATTATGATGTAATAATGCATCGATCTAAAAATAAAATGATTTAATGATGCAAAACCTAAGAAATGTTAAGTGTTGGAAAAACACACTGTGATATGCAAAAACACCTAAAAATGTAAGTAAATGACGAAATAACTAAATAGAATTGAAGAGGTGCACCTGGAATCTGAATTTTGATGTAGAGAGATTCTGGAATCCTAAAAAATTGACTAAAAATGTTCACTGGGACACTTACGCCAGGCTAGGCGACTTAGTCCTAGTTTTGGGAAAAACTTGCTGGAAGAGGAATTTGCCAAATGGGTATCCAAAAATGAAAATACCAATTTTTAGGCTTGGAAGTGGGACTAATCTTCCACTAGTGGCTACTTAGTCTACCTATATATTTTGGAAATCTCAGGATAGGATCCTGTAGCTTCAAGTCTGCACTTGGTTTTCTGACAGGTGTCTGATCTTGATTTTAAAGAAAATGGGATAAAAAGGGTCTCCAAGCCTGAATTAGGGCTATGCTGACTTGAATAGCTTTGATGAATTGTTGAACACTTTTCAACACCCATTTCTTTGACAAATTTTCCTACAAAGTCTACAAACACACATGCAAAGAGAGAAAAATGCTTAAGGGTTAGAGTATAGAGATTTACCTTGGTCAAATCCCACTTTGGTAATCAAACCCTAGATAATGAAATGAAATGGAAAGAGAAAGCTAAATAAACGACATGCAATGTCATAGAATTACCAAGCCCTTGATGTAGAAATATGAAGATATGCAATAAAGTGCTCCAATGGATGACTTGATTATGCTTAGAGTGCTTGAATTCTTGAGAATGATTAAGTTTATTGCTTGAGTGAATGCTTGAATGAATAGGTGTTAAATGAGAGGAAAAAATATTATTTATATTTGATTTTTGCTAAATTTCCTGAAAATAACACATCACAGGCTAACCTCAAGGGTTAGAGAATGAAATCTTGCTAGAAAATTGAAATAATTTTGAGTTTTGTGTCAAAAAGGACTAAGTCACCCCTATTGATGACCTAGTCCCACTTAAGAAAATTAGTGGATGTCAAGAATTATATGGCATTAAATGTTTTCCAATGACAATATCCTAAAAAAAAAACTTAAGTGGGGACAAAAAGTGTATTAAGGGGTCATTTAAACATGAAAAAGGGTTGACTTAGTGGTGACAAGTCTAGAAAAGCATGAAAGTGGATTACAACACTTTACAACACTTTGAAATAAGACATGGTAACTGATAAAAAAGAGTTATTTAGGTGAATTATGATGAAAGGATCCTAGAAAAGTGTGAAAGTGAGTTGCATCACTTTAACAAGACATCCTAGAAGTCTTAATGATTCTCACTTGGGTCTAAGACCTAATGTGAACATGTTGGCCACATTACAACTTTAAATCTAGGAAAAATCAATCCAAAGTCCACTAGAAGGGCCTGAACATGAAAAAGTAGAAGGGTTACTTTTTTTTTGTCCACATCTTCTTCAACCTAAGATCTGCAACACAAACACAAGAGGGGACAATTTCTTTTGGAGAATTAGGGTTTTCCTTGGTCAAACCTTGTTTGGGTAATTAAACCTTAAATTGAAATAATGAAATTATGAATGAGCAGTGCTATGTTGCAAATCACCAAACCCTTGAATAAACCTTCAAAATTTTGATCTTAATATTGCACAAATGGCTTCAATGGATGTGGATACTGATGCTTGAATATTAATTTGAATGATTGAATTGAATCTTTGAAACCTACATCACAATGTTAGCTCCAAAAACATGCATGATTGCAAAATACTTTGACATGATGCTTGAGATCTTGATTTCTATTACACATGCTTGAAAATTTTTCTCTTGAAGACCTTAGACAATAATATTAGTTCTTGTGAAACTTGCACTTGAAATCTAGGATTTGAATTGATGAAATAACCTTGTATTTATAGGAATGCATCCTTAATTTCCTGAAAATTAAACATCATAAGATGACATTAAAATATGAATTTGGGGACATTAAAATACCACCAAAAACATATTTTAAATTTAGGTTCAAATGCCTAGGGAGGACGCATTCTCCTGTGGTCGAATGGGTCCTAGGTCCCTATTCTTGGAACACACGTTGCTCAAGGTAAAGTATTATGTGTTGGCATTAATTGTTGTAAAGTTTCCCCTTGAGAAAATATAATTTTATTATGCTTGTACATGTAAAACGGGGCTTATTAAGGCATAATTAAGTCCAATTTAGTTGAGGGGACCCAAACAAAGTGTGAAAATTTAAAGTACATTTTCCTACACTACAATTTCTAATATTTACTTTATGCTTGAATTAAAACATAAAATAACGAATATCGGTTAGTTAATGAAAAATGACCTAAATATTTTTCTTTATCAACTATGTATGTACAATTTTGGATAGAAATCCTAGTGATAGATTAATTGCAAGGGTCAAGATGACTAAGAATTGTATGTTCCCCCTCCACATTCATTGTATCCCAGGAATAGATGAAGTTAATTTCAAGATAATATACTTAGACTAGACATGGCTCTAGCATTTGAGGTATAGTCACCTTCATTTTGATGAGTTGAGTTTGTTGCAAAGAAATATATGGTGAAAATATTACCACCCATTGTGCTACTAGCCAATTCATGTGACAATTATATATTGGAAAAATGAAATATAAAAAGTTTTCTAGTAAGGAGTTTATACTTGGAGAAAGGGCATCATTGGATTTAGTTCACACTAATATATTTGGACTAGAGAAAACTCCATTTTTTTAGGTGGATGCATATATTCTTTTAATATTCATTGATGATTTCAATAGGAAATCCTTGATATACTTTCTCAAGCAAAAGTATGAAGCCTTCAATAAATTCAAGAAGTTTAAAGCTATGGTTATAAAACAAAGTGGCCTATACATTAAGGTAATTAGATTTAATAGGGTTGGATAATTTAGTTCTAATGGATTTGTATTATTTTGTAGATATCATAGGATCAAGAAAAAATTTATAATAGGGTACACACCAAATTAGAATGATGTAGTAGAGAGGAAGAATAGAGCCATAATGAAAATGGCTAAGAGTATCTTGAAGGCCAGAAACTTGTCTAATGATTTTTTGAAAGAAGCAATATCATACATGAAAAATACATTTTGAAGAGAAGTCCTATAACAAGCATTAAGGAAAAAATTCCAAAAGAAGCATGGAATGGTAAGAAACATAGTGTATATTATTTCAAAAAAATGGATTTTTTGCATATTCACTCATACCATCTAAATTGAGAATAAAATTGGATGATAAAAGAGACAAATGTATTTTTTTTCAGTTATAATGAGCAATCAAAATTTTATAGTTTTTTTAATCTCATTTTAAAGAAAGTGATTATTAGTAGGGAAATCACATTTAAGGAGAAAGAAGCATCAGACGAAAATGTTGAGAATATAGTCATAATTGGAGTACTAACACCTTATAGTGAAGAAGAACCAAAAGAATAATACGTTCAATTGAATCAAGCAAGACCAAGCAATCTATCAAGAAATTTTATGCAAGGTGAACTATCAAGCCATGTATACCATCCTACTTCTAATTCAAATGTAGGTAATGAGTTAGACGCTATAGTAACTATTAACACGTAGGATTGCACTTGAATGCAAACTAGAAAGCTCAACAATCCTGTGTAACATGGAAACACCTTCAAGCTTGTGGGTTGCTCATAATGAAAGAGAATCTCCAAATTATGGGTTAGTTCCCCTTTTGATTTTTATATGAAACCAATGACTTATGTAGGAAAAGGGATAGAAGGTTTAAGATGAATGGTAAAAACTAAAACTAGTAGGATGGTGATGCACCTAAATGATGAAAAAAATATACCTTGATTCACAAAAACGTTTTAGGATTTGTTTACACAATTCAACTTGTATAGTTAAACCATAAATGTTTCACAAAAAGGCCTAAAATACTTATCTTCTTTGAAGGAGAAAACAATATTTCCTCAACTAGGATGATAAAACAAATCAGTTGCATAATGTATCACCTATGAAATTAAACCACTTTTGTATATATTCAATTATGAAAGAGATAGAAGTTCAAAGTTTTTAAGCCTAAAAAACATTAAACTCCTCTCAAAAATCCAACATAAAAGAAAACACCTAAAGTTGAGAAGGAAAAACTTGATCTTATTGAAAAAGTAGAAGAAATCTTTCTACAAAAACTAGAACAAATCTTGGAAATAAACCTGTTGTAATAAAACTATGAAGATGAGCTACAAAACTCTCTAACTCTTTGCAATGCACAAGAGAGTAGGAAGCAAGAACTAAGGAAAAAATACTAATTCTTTTCCTCTATATAAAAAATGACTCTCAAAGTCCCAAGAGGTGACATTGTAGTCTAATTGCACTCCAAGAGCTAAGAAGTGTAGTGCCCCTCTGTGTTGGTCATTCTTGATATTCTAGTAAGATGTTGTTAGGTGGTCATGTCTTTTTAGTCTGTCAAAAGTGTTCATTGGTGTATTAGTGTTTGTGTTATCAAATATTTTATTCGACCTTGTGCAATTAATTAATTAAATTAGAATTACTTATGAGGTAATTTAAATAAAATTAAAACTTAAAGTAATAATATAATGTTAAGTCACTAATAAATAATTAGAGTTAAATTGTCTAGATAGAAGATTGTTTTAAATTATAGTTGGAAAATTATCATTTTGGGAGATAATTGTGTAATTACGAAGATAAGGGGATTTTAATAGGACATGAGAAGATAAGTTTGAAACTGTTGTTAAAAGAAAATGAAAATAGAAAAAGATGGAGATAAGATAATGGTTTCAATAAAGTAATTTAAAATAGAAAGTAATTTATTTGAGTAAGATTTTGCTAACTAATAAAATAAAATAAAATAAAAAAAAAACAAAAAAAAACAAAAGACAAATTCGAGCCATGCAGGGCTTCAAACGAATTTTGAATTAGAAACAGACTAGTTTGTTAGTTTTTTCTTTCTAAAAATTGTCCAGCCTTTGCTAGCTTTATAGAGTTAGTTTTGTATTAAAAAAAAAAAGGGGGGATTGGATCCATGGCTGGAGGGGGTTTTTAGAGGCGCTGTAGAATTTCTTTAAGCACAGAGAAAGGGATGGAAGACTATGCATCAGGAAGATGTGGGACACGGTGAAGAATCGTGGATGTGAGGCTGAAGCATTACTAAGGAAGGGTTGAAGAAGCCAGTCAAGGAGTTATAAAATAGCCAGGTATGCTTGCATGCAATGTTTGGTACCATGCTCCAATGTCTTCGTGATTGAGATGAAGAATCAAAATGTAGACAAAATTTTAGTATTGGATGTCTAAGACATTCGGCTCTTTAGTATTTTCCAAACATATTTCCTTCATAGGGTATCATACCACACCTTTATTGGACACAACACACTTTCCCCCACCCTTGTTTCTATTTTCTTGCTTGAATGAAATCATGCCATCCTCCTTGTTTGCAATGTTTGACTGAAGATGGGAACTTGTTAAAAGGCCGCGACCTCACTCTGTAGAATTCATGGACTTTAGGAGTTTGAAATCTGATGCATGGCATGGGAGTTCATAGTATGGTTTCCCATTTGTTTGGTAGGCCTATCGCTCATTGTAGAATTTTAATTATTCTTTTCTCTTAATGGACGCTGCTTGAGTTTCTTTTCCCATTTCTATAAGCTTGAAGTATGCATTTCAATCATTTTTTTTTTTAACACGTTTCTGTACTTAGCTCTTTATGTGGATCTAAAACCATACACATTCATTTAGAGGTCATCTTGTTCGATGAAGTTAACTGATATGAGTAAGACTTAGTCCCACCTTTTTGAACTTATTCATATCCAGCTAATTTTTCCCTCTCTTCAACAATAGTTAAACTATCAAAGTATTGACTTTGTGACATCCGCCTTTTGAAAGGCACCCTTGATTTCCTTGCCAATTAAGTTCATCATTCCATAATAAGCCTGCCCCATTCTAAGACCAGTCCAAAAGGAAGTTCAAGATTTAAATAACCCCCTTGATTATGTTGCAGCTGCAGTATTTGAACTAAAATAATGTCTTGGTTTAAATAAGTTCTTTGATTCCATTCGCAACCTGACACAGCGGCAACACTTGAACATGGTAAGGTGTATAGACTTAATTAACCTCCCCGATTCTATCAGAACCTCTCACTGCTGCAACAATTGAAAATAGAATGTTGATGAGGTTAAAATAATCGCTCTGTATCCATTGTCATGTTGTCTCAGCCGCAATACTTGAGCATAATAGGAAATTTCAAAGGTTTAAATAATCTCTTTGATTTCTCTTTTTCAAACTGTCTCAGTGGATGGCTTGGAAGAGCCATGTCTTTCTCTGTACCAATGCACCTCCAGCCAATCTTCCTATGGTTTTCTCATATTGTTTCCTTGCAAGTTCTACCTGGTGTTGCGGTACTGCTCCTCCTAAGTCATCTCCTGATTATGAAATCATATGGTTGCCTGAAAGATGCCTAATTCTCCTTCATTTACCTCAGCCTCAACTTTTATGTTTCACTCCCTCGTCCTCATTATAGATGTTAAATAAGTATGAAATGCCAACTTATACTTTGGAGCTAACCTTAGTCGCATTCTTTGGCCCGTTATCCTTAATAACCTTCGTGTCAGCTTGGGGCAATGACTGGTTTTGTTGAGACATCACTTTCTATCATTGTCCTCTGTCTCTCTCCTGGCTGGTTTCCTTTTATTATGCTATGATATTTTGGAAACAATTCCTCTGTTATAATATATACATGTATTGGTATCTTAGTTATTAAAATAATAATAATAATAATAATAATAATTTAAGTTTTATGTTTATTTAGTTGCGTAGATAAGTATAATGGAAAGTTAATAGAGAAAAAGGAGTTGTTTGTATGTAGAAATTGATGATAATGGATTAGATTAATCTTTATTTGTAGATTATTTTTTTCTCTTAATTATTTAATGAGGGATTTGTAAAAACCATTAAGTAGTTCAGTTACTAGGAATGGGTGTTATTTTAATTAATTATGAAGTGTGAAGATTAGATTTATCAAGTCAGAGGCTTTAACTGAAAATTATTACTTCTAATATTGAGTATTGACAATTAAAAGCTGATCTAAAAGTGGACTTAAGACAATAGGAAAAAGTTAGCAATTATATCTTTTAAGAGTAGAAACGAGTAAAATGTATATAAGTATGTTTATCACATTTAGAATTCAATCTACAACTATTGATAATCATAGACTTGAATTCCTTGGTAGAGTAAGGGGATAAAGATTTATTTGTTTTCGATAATCGAGAGATGTGATTAAGTAAATTGGATTAGATGATTGTTTCTTAAATCTAGAATGTCAATCTCTTTTAGAATTATTTACATGTAGAGTCTCCACGAAATTAGTTATTGTATAATTGTTAAAGATTGAATTGTGATTTTAAAATTGTGATATAAATTATTATTGTTGTTGTGATTTTTGTTTAAGTTGTAATGGTTAAGTATTGTAGTAAACTCTATTTGACTTCATTATGGAAGTGTTATAAACTTGAATCAACGAAATAAATTGCTCCTTGAATTGAATTTTCATTCTTAATTATTTCTTTTAAATTGTTAATTAAGTGGATCACTTTATGACAGTTCGAGTTCCTTATAAATGAAGTGCTTTGATGGATAGTTATTTAGAACCTTGAGATTTTAATTGATTGGTTTGCTGAGTATGTTGTTTTCCTTTTAATTGAAAGTGTGAATAGATAGTTGTTGTCATTGTCATGTTGCTGTCCTTCTGAAGCTGATTTACGTACCACTATAAGGGGGTTCTTGCGAGGAGAAAATTGAGGTCTCCCATGGAATGCCTAGTTGGTAGCTTTTGGATGTTGAGTGATTATTATTGAATTAAAGGTTGTTTTTCTTTTGTGGATCTCCTTTTTTTTGAAGTGACACCATTGTTGAATTGTGGATGGGGTTTGATGAAACTTTCTTTGTGTGGCTTTTCTAAGTTGATCTCAGACTTGAGGGAAATATTATTCTTGTGTCGAAATTATTGGGAAAAGCTCTTGTTGCTTCATTTTACCCTTGTTTGTGGATTGTTGTTCTTTTGGATTCTAGAGGCTTGAGATTATGGTCAATTGATATTCTCTCTTTATGTGCCCTTGATGTGGCAAGTGTTTTGATATCATGATTTTAAAAGGGTTGTACATAAATTGTTGAGACTTTGATTATGTGTTCATAGCGAGATGGTTAATGCCTCGCGTGGGTTGGTCTTGAGAGTGTTTGCTTTATTTGTTATGGTACAACCCTTGCATAGTTTGGTTTATGTTAGGGGTCATAGGGAGAGTGGCTCTTCATGGGCGCCGGCGCCTCAGCATGAGGAAGGGCTCAGGATAACCCACGAAAGAGTAATTAAACAAGTGATAACCTAAACAATAGAATTTAGGGGGATGGGTAGTAAAACACACAAGATAATTAAAACTGGATTCCTCGTCTATGCATTTGGGCTACCATAGACTAGTGATAGACTGAGAAGGCTGTGGTCGGCAAAGTCGTAGTCTCGTCTTCATGAGATATTATTGGCTCCGCATTAGCTACCCTATGGTGCCGGCGCCTCAGTTAGGAGGAAGGGCTAGGAGATCCATAGATGGGTGCCGGTGCCTCAGTTGGAGGAAGGGCCAGGAGAATCCCATGAGACCTATGCGATGACACTCTCCACTAGACACCCTTGTTCTTATTTCTTGTCACCTCTGGATATTGTAATCTTTATGTTGTTTCAGACTCTTGTGAAAATGATTTATGAATGTTCTTTGGTGACTTGTTTAATTGTTATTGCTTGGGTTAAATGTGATGAGTTTCATAGCTTTATTTGATTTTATTGACTCATAAATGTTGTTGATTATGTCATTGTAATCTTTGAGTTTTATGATACCTTTGTATGATGTTGAGTCTTGTGGTTCCCTGTTTGGATGTTCTTGGTTGAGGTCTTTTCTTGTCAGCTCCTTAGCACGGGGGGTGGGTCTTCGGACCCACATGGTCGGGTGGAACGTGCTAAGCACCCCATTGGGTCCCCAGTCGAGGATCGAGAGGTGCAGATTGGTGCTGTTGCGGTGACTCCAGAGTTGTATCCATATTGGAGCCAATTAGGATATTGTGTATTCATATGTTTTTGTGTATCATGTCATCTTGATTGTATGGGTTCCGTTCATATTTGGAAACACTTTTGTATCCTTGTACCTCTCAAACATTGTACTGTAATGTATCGTTAAACCTTGTGTAAATATTGGCCATGGTAGTTGTTATTCAATGTGTTGAGTTAATCATGTATACGTTGTATTTATGTACACAAATGGTTTCTTATCATTGATATATTATTGTATGTGTTACATTTATTAATGTTTACTTTGTTATGGATTATATTCTTGGCTTTTATTCTTTATTGTCGTTGTGTGGATCTAAGTCTCGTAATGACTCCTCGTGTACCCCAAGGGATGTATGTGTTAGTAAATCTACTTAAATGCAATTCATGTTATGACTTAATGTGTATTTCATGTATGTTATGTTAACTTTAAAAAAAAATTGTGCAGTAATTATTGTTTAATTGTCCTTTGGGGTTCGCACGACGGGGTGTTACAAGAAGTCATGTGAAGATAACTGAACTATAAAATATCCCACCTCCAAAATGATTCACAAGAAAGATGGAGAAGGCCTGAAAAGGGGGCCCACAACTGATGTAAATTGAGCTCAAACAACTCCAAACTCCCCCTCATGATCTACATGACCCAAAAGAACCCCAAATGCTATCTAGTTCACAAAAAATCAGGAGTAAATTCTTTAGTTTTACTCCTCTTTTGATTTGCATGATAAATATTCCTCCTTGGTTGTATAAGCATGAAAATCATTCAAAAGAAGCCCCAAAACTAGAAGTAACTAAGTGATAAGGTGGCAAAAAATCCCCTTGAGTGATGGTCAACCATGTGGGACTCCAAAATTGATGCAAACTAAACCTTGTGCCTTAAAATCCTCCTCAAACTATGGTTTGAACCAATGATAACTCCAAAACACCCTGGTATGACTTGAAGTCAAAAGAAAATCTCCTAGATGTAAGAAAAACACTCTAATTTACTCATCATGACTCATATTCATTCTTTGCATATTTAGAGGGCATGTATTGGTTTATATTAATAGATGTTAAAGGTAATGCTTTTAATTATTTACCTTAATAAGTGTTAACACAACCAATATTACAATAAACTTAACAAGTTATTAAGGAAAGCAATTGTTTATTCCCTTTAATAAGTGTTAGTATGAATTAATATTTGCTTTTTGGATATGTAAATTTTTTTCTAAAAATGTTGCTAGGAAAAACAAAAATAAGCCTTCCCCTTGGCCAAGGCATTATTTTTCATGTATTTTATAAAAAAGAAAGTGATTAAAATCACTTGGTCAGAAAAGACTAAGGTTTTCATAAAAAACTTGAAAATACTCCTATCTTTGGTTGTGGGTGTCATTT
>VDFB02260958.1:0-24321 GCA_007258455.2 Sequoia sempervirens | reverse complement strand
ATCATTTCAATCTGCCAAAGTTCATAGACATTCCTAAGACTTATACATCGTTTATACCTTTTATGCACTTTAAACCAGACTTTAGTATGTGGTAATGCAAATATGATATGATGGCATTTATACGAGTAAATGTATGAATTTTCATAAAACTCAGTATGATTTTATGCTTAATTTATGATTATTAATGATGTGTATTCCTTGGGATGAAACTAACCTCTTGCAGCTAAGAAGAATTGTAACTCGCAACAACTAGATTTCTAGCCCACAACATAAGGACCACGTGAAATTGCAAGGGAGAGGTTAGAATGGTTAAAGTGTGATAGTTCCAAAGAAGAATGAAGGCGATCATTGAATGGTCAAATTGTGAGTCACCATAGTCACACCAGATAAGATGGCAAGAAGAAGGAGTTTGCTTTGATGGGGTTAACCCACGATGAGACATTCTCCATGAAACATGTATTTTTCATGGCGGTTAAACCATTGGGGTAGAGTTTTAATTAAAATTCTCTTCTTCTACTTTTCAATTATGGTTTTATGTTGCAAAGACTAAGACCTCTCCTTATTCTCGAGGGAGAGTGGATAAATAGTGGGATCCACTGTGAGGAGCAAATCTAGTTACCAGTTGTTTAGTTATCTGTTTTAGATTTTTCTAATTACTAGTTAATAATTACTTGCTGTTAGTTTTCTATTATTAGTTGAATAAATTACATGTATTGCAAAATGACAAATCTGAAGTAGATTCTTATCAAAGTTCATAATTTTCGTGCAATAAAGGGGTTAATTTAGTATCATGATTTTTTGATCAAGTACTAAGTGTTGATATCTATTGTGGGAGCATCAACTCAAGCAAGGGCCACTTGAGGTACTGCTTTCCACTTTGTTTTTCTATTATTAAATTAGTTCATGCATTTTTTATTAAGATAGCTTACAGTTACATGCATGTGGAGTTCATGAATATAATTTTGTAATTGAATTATATTTTATAGCTTAATGATAGTTTCATACTCCTGGAGTAATTAGTTGCAATTCAGTCTTAGAAGTTAGTAGTCACAGTCTTAAGTGATAAGTACATGTAGCACACGTAACAATTTATGTTGTTTCCCTTGTTTTGTCAGTTAACGTTTCATTTCCTTTTCCAGCTTTTATCATTTTTTATATGCGTGTAAATCACCTATACTCATTAATATAGGTTGTGTTAGAATCCATGAATGCACATATAGTACCAACATTGTCAAAAGCTTACTAAGCCCTAGTTGATAATTAAATGCAACCTCTTGTAAAAGGTTTGGTGAACTATTCAGTTAGGAATCCATCCTTTGAATTATGTGTCTGCCTATAGCACCAAGTTAATCAAATGTTAGAGAAGCCCTTTGGGATGATCCAATCATTTGAATTTGTAGTTGCCATTTATGTATGATTTGTATGTTGAAATGACTGAATTTTGTATTATATTTGGATTTGATGTTTATTAGGGGAGCCTTACCATTAACTATTTGTGTAGGTACCTATAACTCTAATGGATTTAATACATGTACATGTGAGAGGAAGTGTGGGAGAGTGTACATTTGACAACCCATAAAGTTAATAGGAGCTTCTCATAATGGGAAACAAAGCACCAATAACTATGCATATATATATATATATATATATATATATATATATATATATATATATATATATATATATATATATATATATATATATATATATATGTGAATACAATATGTAATGAGTTTGACACCTTTTGCAAGTGGGGGTATTTGTAGACATACAAGATTATTATAAATTGTAAAAATGGGTGTTTAGGAGCAACTTGTCTTGTATTGTAAATGCAATTGTATGTGTAGTTGACTACATACATTGGTCAACTACACATTGACATGTGAACATGTATTGGTGCTTTTGTAATATGTTATTATACTTTAAAAAAAATCTTAGTGGATCAAATGTAAAAGTTATTTAGGGAGTAAAGTGAGCAAGGAGTGTGATTATTGGAATGTGGGTGATAACTAATCCCCCTCTCCTAAACCATGAACTTTGATGAGCTCTTTTATCCAATCCAACCCTTTGCCATGCCATTCATTCATAAAGTATGAAGGAAAGGAAAATATAAGAGGTGAAAGGGAAATTAGAGGAACATAAAAATATAGAATCTTAGGTTAAATTGGTCATCTCTACACTGGCCAGTCATATTTTATTAAAAGTGAGGTTTGTACAGAAGCCCGTAAAAACCACAAAAAATAGACTAGTAATCAATTTGCTCTCTTCATTTTCACCCGTCTCTCATTCCCACCCAAGGAAACCATGGGACATACTAAAGAAGAGTTGCTAGCTCATCTCAAGTTTCTTTTCTTATTCTTCTATTTATACTAATATTACAAATTAAATTTTTATTCGTTTCATGTTGCTATCCCGCATAGATTTATTATAATTTTATTTGTGAGGAATTAAATGAATTCAATCTATTTAAGTTGAATAGTTTAAATACAGGTGCAATACTGGCTTATGTTATACATATAAAACCAAAGAGTATTGCATGTTATACTTGTGTTAGGGTAAAAATTTAGGGAAAATGCATAAACAAAATATAATAAAACCTTAACAATGCACAATGAAGGACAAGATAACATGAAAATCAAAATAATAAATTCAAATACAAACTGATCTCCATGCTAAACTTGATTGATCTCCATTGCTCTTCTCAACCTTGCATGAGCATGCAAGATTTCAAAGGATTGTTGATGGAGGAATGCTGATTGCTCACTATTGCAGTAGCATAACATTAAGATGAAGATGATAGATGCAAATAGATAAATGAAAGTTGATGGATGAAAGATAGTAGAGATAATTCGATAGAGTAAGGGTACTTGAAAGCTCATCCATGCAAATGGCTTGGTTGTGGGTTAATTTATAGGTGAAGATGAGAGGATGAAGGGGTAAAACTTTCCTTTTTGTGAGTGGTAGTGGAATTAGAAAGTTGATTGTGCAACTTGGGAGAAGAAATGGAAGGTGGATCAAGTTAACTAAGGAGGAGAATAGAAAGGGGATCGAGTTAACTTAAGAGATGATTTGGAAAGTGATGAAGTCATCTTGAGAGATGATTTAGAAAGTGAATCAAGTCATTTATGGAAATAATTTAAATAATTTAGAATTATTTAAATTATAAGAGATGTGAGAGGATAAGGATTAATTTAAATAAATATTTAATTTATTTAAATTATTTGGGGAATGTGGATTAATTAAATAAATAAAATTTATTTAATTAATTGGTTAAAGGATAAATGGATTAATTAAATAATATTTAATTAATTGGCTAGAGATTAAATAATAGGGATGATGAAAGGGGTTATGTGAGGTTTAGAATAAAATGTGTTGTAAGATGTCAAAAATGATGTCAAAAGTGAATGTCACAAGATATGGTCAATTTTAGGTGACTAAATTTTGCCCCTCTTTGAGATGATGTTCGAGATGATGAGATTTATGTTGAGTAACACCATTTCAAAGAAGTTAAGGTTACAGGATGAAGATAAAAGGATGGGATGATGATGCCCCCTCGAGAGGATATGCGGGTTAGATAAACACGAGTATGCTCTCAAAATGAAATGGATTGGTCAAGAGAACGACAAGGGAATGGATAGAAGAAAGGGAAGGATGCATTATGCTACAATGAAGGTGAGCAACCATAATTTTTGATAAAGCACCAAATGTTATGCACCAAGGTATAAGGACCAAGGTAAGGATGTGTCTCATGCCCCAGTGTAATACAACCTTGTCTAGATACAAGATATGAATATTAGCTAAAAGTGATTCAGATTTGATACAAATGCAATATAAAAATGATAACACACACAAGCAAGCAAGCAAGCATGCACAATTGATACAAAAAAAAACAAGGTATTGCCTCTGTCAAGATGTAAACCATTGATTAATTGATGATGATGATAGTGTTGTCATTGCAGGGAATGATATATCCCTGGATCAACACAAGGATGATTGATTGATTAACTGATTGGGTTTACAACAAGGCTAGGATCAAGACCAAAGGATGTGATTGGATAATTTGGAAAGATCAATTAACTTGGTTGGTAAGGTTTTAAGGATTAATTTGCATTTGGATTTATTGCTTGGAATGATTTTGATTTATTGGATGATTGGATTGACTTGATTGAAGAATGGAATTGAGGAATTGATTTGCTTGGAATGATTTTGATTGATTGGATTGATGAAGAAATGATTTGATTTTATGATAATGATTGGATTGATTAGAGGAATGGGTTTGATTAGAAGCAGTGATGTGATTGGATAATTTGATGAAGAAATTGAATTGAAGAAGTGGAATTGATGCATTGAATTGATTTGAAGAAGTGATTTGGTTTGATTTTATTGCTTGGATTTTTGTTGGCTATATGATTTTTTTTTCTTTTTGGGACCCTTACATTTTTGGGATATTTAGAGCTTTTTGTATTTTTGGGAATATGTGATTTTTTTTTGTATTTTTGAAATGTTTTTTTGGATTTTTTAAAATGTTTTTTTTATTTTTGGATTTTCAGAATATTTGATTTTTTTTGGATTTTCTAATTTTGATGGCCTTTGTGGGAGATACCAATGATAAGGGAAAACCAAGTCTAGGTGCAAGGAAATAGATGGGATTGATGGATGAAAGGGTGGGTGATAGGAATAAGGGGTAGAAGGCTAATGATAGATGGATTGATAAAAAGGGTAGATCATAGTGAATAAAATGGATGTATGCATCAGAGGAGAGCAAGGATGTGATCTCCAAAGACTATGTCACATAGGAATAACATGCCCCATTCTAGGTATAATACTTAGGATTTTTCTTGACAATGCTTAGAACAATAGGATGGTGATAGGCTTGTTTGGAAGGATGAGGTATATCAAAAGATATCCAAAGCATGCTTCAACATTTGACCCCTATTTTTATCAAGATCATAAGGAAGAAGAGAAGATGAATGGGATCAATATGATAAGTATATGGGTATGATGGGAAAGGATGATAAGATAGGATATGATAGGATAAAAATGGTATGATAGAATAAGACAATGTGCCCCCAAGTGTAAGTGACATAGAAGATAAACCTACACATGACACCTGTTTGCCAGGTTTTCATCATGGTACTTATCTAGGGCGTCTGTTTACCAGGTTTTCACCGTTGGACGAAGGGATTTCTCTTTACTTTTTTTTTGGATAGGAGAAGGGGAATATGGATAGGAGGGACTCAAGTGTCTAGTTCCATGAAAGGTGATAGTCTTTCTAGAAGGATGATTTCATCGCATCGACCATGTCAAGTGTGCTCATAGATGTTGGCAAGAAATTGCATGAGTGTGAGATGGATTAGATAGATGGCGGATTATGAAAGGCTTATGCAAGGATGGACGGGGAATAGTAGATTATGATGTGGATTGTATAGTACTTATGCAAAATTATGGATGAAAGGTTTATGCAAAAGCATGGACCATAGGAAGGTGATTGGGAAGATATGTAGGATAGTAGTTGAAGGATGGGGAGATGGAGGTATGTGGGAATGGAATCATGACCAACGGTTGCACACACTGTGTTAAAAATTGAAGCTTTTGATGTGGAGGTGGTGTAGGAAGAAATGGAAATGTTTGCTTAGAAGATGGATGACAACGTGCTTTAGGTACCCTCATAGACTTAGTATTTTTATGAGTTTTATTTTGCTTCTGGGATTTAGGAATTTGATATTTTTGAATGGAATGAGAATGTGGGGTGGAAGAGGATGGTTGGGATTTTTGAGATGTAGATGCCTCATTTGACTTGCTTTCCTTTTTCTTAGGGACCCAAACCATTTTAGTTTTGGCCTTTGCTTTTGGAGGTATGGGCTTATATAGCTTTTTAGATGGATTTTTCTTTGATTCTTTGCTTTTGTGTCCTAAGGCATGAGGACCCTTAGGATTTTTTTCTTTATAGATATAGGCATCAAAATTTTTGCTTTTGAATCCCATGGGTGTGGTGGAATGAGTGGAAGCTTCATGTTTAGACAATGTGTGCATTAATTGGTCATGATTAGGATTTTCAGAAGATTTATGGATAAATGGATAAGGGGATTGTATAATGGAGATATTAGGTGTTGGGAGAAGTGGAGGTAAAGTGGATGGTGGAATATTAGGAGTTGGAAGAAGTGGAGGTAAAGTGGATGGTGGAAGGTGTATGGTCACATGCTTTTGTGATTTATAGGATGATGGAGGTGGAATGGAAACATTTGTTTTGGGTGTATGATAGGGTTTATGATGGAAGGAGGTGGACTTAGTATGCATGGAGGAAGTACCAACATCTTTAGATTGTTTACCTTGGTGTGTGTATCAAAGGCCATATGAGCATGTAGGGACTTTAACATGGATTGGCTCCAAAATACCTTGTTCTTGAAGGCCCAAGCCTTTACTTTTGTAGTTCATGTTTTGGAGAATGCGATGGACAATGGGACTAGGTGTAGTTTGGATTCTAGACTTGAGTTCATTATTTGATGGAGAAGGTGAAGTGTAGGATAATGGTTGTTGCTTTCCTACAAAGGAACATTCTTGAATAAAGGTGGATAGACCAATAGGACATGGTGGAAGGTTTGAAATGGGGTTGATAGTGGATGTGGAAGGATCATTAGGATCTTCATTATGTTCATTTAGATCCACACTATTGGTTTGATCTTCTACATTTGATTGGGAGGCATGTGTCTCAACATGACAAGTGGATAATGCGGGATCATGGATAGGACTAGGTAGGGGGTGGTGAGGAGCAATGGAGGTTTATTGCTCATGGATAGGTGAAGTGATAGGCTCTTGACCATGGAATGCATAGAGTTGGCTAAGAGGATCATCATGGCCTTCTTGATCATAGGTAGGATCTAGATCATAAAGGGAAGCTTGATCATGAATAGGACCAAGTATGTTATGAGTGGTATCATTAGAAGGGCCTAGATCTTGATTAGAATGTAAGGTTAATGTTTCCTAATGCTTAGGATAATTCTCTTGACATAGCTCTTGGCTTTGAGTGGAAATGGAAGTGGAAGGCTCTAGAAAAGGCTTGGTATGTGCTTTGTGATCAACAACATGAGGGCATGATGGAATTTGACTTAGACATATAAGATCAATAGGTTGTGGACCACATGGTGGAGTTGGAGGAATAGGCATGGCATTCAAAGGTTCTTTGGTAAGCTCATTAATAGGTGCTTGACATGGGGATGGTCTATTCCGTGCTAGAAGTCTTTGAAGAAAACCATCAAAGGATTCTTTGGTTGATGGATTAGAGCTTGGTAAGTTGGATGTTGGGGTTGGTGTAGGACTAGTGTGCTTTGAGATAAGCATTTTATTAGATGGTGATGGAAGACTAGTAGATGGAGTGGTGTATGATTCCAAACTTAAGGTGGTATTTCCCTTGTCAATAGTATCATTAAGATGACCCAAGATTTCTACAAAGTTATCATCATCACTAGGAGCAAAGTTTGACCCACCTCAGAGGATATATGGTTTTGGATTATCTTCATGATTAGGTGAAGGGGCTCCTCGAAGTATGACCTTGGGCTTGTGACTAGGATTGTTAAGGATTATGACCATTTTAGCAAGTGCTTGACTAGGATTAGGGTGGTGATGATGATGTGGAATGATTAGATTGGATGACTTGGATTGATTAGGATGAGATTGATTGGAATATGATTATAAAGAGAATGATTAGGATGATTAGAACGATATGTTTATGTGTTGGTGTTTATAGCTTGATATGGCAATTTGCAAACAAATGATTACACATGTACACACATGAATGACACGCGCAAGACACATAAGCAAGTTTGCATTTGAAATTATGAATGTGATGATTAAGCACACACTTGAAGAAGACACATCAACAAGTCCTAGAACTAGTCAAGTGGGTATGGTCAATTAGGTATCAAGCTAGGATGTACAAGGTTGACTAGGGATAATTTGAAAGCAAAATCCTGCCACACAACTAGGAGAAAGGGATAACCCACCCTTCACCTTCACTTCCCAAAGGTATAAAGTTATTTGGGGCTTAGCCAAGAGTGACAAGATTTTAACTCCCAAAGAAGCATGTCTTTAGATTCACACTTCGAGATTGAGGTCATCCCTTGGAGGGTTGTGTGCTCCAAGCAGGCCTCCTAAGAAGGGTATGACAAAAGCAAACCAAGTGAGGTGTTTTTAATCACACACACACTCGATTCACACTCATAGTTGTTAATTTCCCTTTTAGAAAATCAAAATGTGTGTAAAACAGTTCAAGCACTTGTTCTTTTTAGATCCCAAATCAAGATGTCATGGAAGACAATGGTTAATTTTAGACATGATTTTTGATATGTGATTGAAGACAAGATTCATTTTAAGAGCCCAAATCCAAATGTGTGACAAACAAGATTAATGAGAAATGAAAGATTAGAAGGAATACACCTGAAATTTTCACTTCCAATCTGTTGTGTATGACTGATCCTAATGTTGTTTCAGCTCTTAGATGCACCTACAAGTCACCAAATCATAAAACAACAAGTAAACTTGCATAGAAAAGCGTGATATGAAAAAGATGAATTCTGATAAAATCTTATTAAGATGACCTTATACAGCTGAAGAGATTGCATAAACAAAAAATCTAAATTAGAATTTTAATCTAATCTAAAAAACAAATCTAAATTAGAATTTTAATCTAATCTAAAAATCAAATCTAAATTAGAATTTTAATCTAATCTAAATTAGAATTTTAATCTAATCTAAAAAGAAAATCTAAATTAGAATTTTATTCTAATCTAAAAAACAAATCTAAATTAGAATCTTAATCTAATCTAAAAACAAATCTAAATTAGAATTTTTAATCTAAAAAAGAGTGAAATATAAATTATAAATTTTTAATCTAAAAAGGTAAAAAAATCTAAATTAGAAACTTTAATCTAGAAAAGTAAAAATCTAAATTAGAAACTTTAATCTAGAGAAGTAAAAATCTAAATTAGAAACTTTAATCAAGAAAAGTAAAAATCTAAATTAGAAGCTTTAATCTAGACAAGTAGAAATCTAAATTAGAAGCTTTAATCTAGAGAAGTAAAAATCCAAATTAGAAGCTTTAATCTAGAGAAGTAAAAATCCAAATTAGAAACTTTAATCTAGAAAAGTAGAATCTAACTTAGAAACTTCTAAGAACCTAATCTAAAATTAAATTTTAGAAAAAATAATCTTCCTGTGAACATTTGCAGCCGAACGTTATGAAGTCAAATATTATGAAGCCAAATAGTGAAAGAACATTATTTTAAGAGTAGTCCATTTAGCACAATCTTTGTTCAAAAATTAGACTGCAAAAAATGATGTGTGATCCAAAATTTAAAACCTGAAATCACTGTAACAATCCACTTGCAAAACTTGACAAACGAGGGTTAGACAAACACAAATTTTTAGAAGAAAAACATGCAAAAACATATGATTAGATCAAGAGACGTCGGGTTCACCAAATGTGTCAGGGTAAAAATTTAGGGAAAATGCATAAACACATTATAATGAAACCCTAACAATGCACAATGAAGGACAAGATAACATGAAAATCAAAATAATAAATTCAAATGCAAATTGATCTCCATGCTAAACTTGATTGATCTCCATTGCTCTTCTCAACCTCGCATGAGAATGCAAGATTTCAAAGGATTGCTGATGGAGGAATTTTGGTTGCTCACTATTGCAGCAACATAACATTGAGATGAAGATGATAGATGCAAATAGATAAATGAAAGATGATGGATGAAAGATAGTAGAGATAATTCAACAGAGTAAGGGTACTTGAAAGCTCATCCATACAAATGGCTTGGTTGTGGTTTAATTTATAGGTGAAGATGGGAGGATGAAGGGATAAAACTTTCCTTTTTGTGAGCGGTAGTGGAATTAGAAAGTTGATTGTACAACTTGGGAGAATAAATGGAAGGTGGATCAAGTTAACTAAAGAGGAGAATGGAAAGGGGATTGAGTTAACTTAAGAGATGATTTGGAAAGTGCTAAAGTCATCTTGAGAGATGATTTAGAAAGTGAATCAAGTCATTTAGGGAAATAATTTAAATAATTTAGAATTATTTAAATTATAAGAGATGTGAGAGAATAAGGATTAATTTAAATAAATATTTAATTTATTTAAATAATTTGGGGAACGTAGATTAATTAAATAAATAAAATTTATTTAATTAATTGGTTAAAGGATAAATGGATTAATTAAATAAATATAATTTATTTAATTAATTGGCTAGAGATTAAATAATAGGGATGATGAAAGGGGTTATGTGAGGTTTAGAATAAAATGTGTTGTGAGATGTCAAAAATGACGTCAAAAGTGAATGTCACAAGATATGGTCAATTTTAGGTGACTACAATACTTGTCAGAAAAGCATCAATATCTTTGAAAATAACAAAAACAAAAAATAGACAAGGTCAGAAAAGCACACACACACACACACATATATATATAGATTAACAGACCCTTGGACAAAATGGAAACAACAGTTTTAAATAATGAATTGTATGATTGTACAAACTATTTGAGCATATCACTGTATAAAGTCAATGTGGTAATGATAATCAAACCCTAGATGGTTTGCACAATGATGCAACAAAAATAGAATTATTGTGCCAAAATAGATTCACGAGTATCATTGTGTGCAAAATGAAAGGAGAAATGATAGGTTGACGTTACCAGAAACCATGGAGACTATCCAATAGATATATGTCATGGTAGAGACATCATCCAACCAACAACGATGTATGATGAGAAATGATGAAATCAATCAAAATACCGTTTAAAAATATCCCCTAAATAAATAGTTTCATGAATTCAAACAAGCGTTTTAGATTGTAGAAGGTGTGTGAATTATACTTTTGAATACATGTTACAAATAAAAGTTACAAAGTTTGTCCTATATATATGTTGCTTTGTTGTATGTGCAATGGAAAGTAGACAAAAGCTAACACAATTTACATAAAATATATGCTACTATGTTCTTATGGACAATTAAAAGAGAGTAATTTAAACATAGGTAAGATGAATACAAACATGGGTTTTCAAATATATACCCAAAAAAGCAAGGGAATTTTCACAAAAAAGCCCATACAAGTTTAGGGTTTCATGATAATAATTCCTTAAGCAGATAAATATATGAATTTCTATAGACATGGAGTCAAAATCACATGTGAAATAATCCCTTAATTAGATAAAATCCTAATTAAAAATGGGGGTTTTAAAATACAACCAAATTTTTTAAATGTACGCAGATTATACAACCTGACAAAGTATTTTGTCGTATTAAGTCAATGGGTTCATGATAACGTAACCCTAGATGATTTGCACAATGATGTGATAAAGATAGGAGCACTCAAGAAAAATATAGTCAAGAGTACCAATTTGTGCAAAATGAAAGGAGAAATGATAGGTTGACATTACCTCAAACCATTGAGAGTATCACATGATGGAGAAAGCATGATAAGAAATGATAAAATCAATCAAAAAAGTGTTTCAAAATAGCACATAATCTAACATAATCGATTATTAAAAATGAAGATGTATGTTGTCGTGTTTTGTTTGCAATCCAAACTTGAGAGATATAGACAATGAAAATGTAAGTTGTTAAGTAAAGAATAAAAGTTACAAAGTTCATCCTATACATCTATGTTGCTCTATTGTACGTGCAATAGAAAGTGGAAAAATACTAACATAATTTATATAAAATGTATGGTGTTGTGTTCTTAAGGAGAGTATATTAAACACACACTAGACGATTATAGAAAATGAAGATGTCTATTGCAGTGTTTTGTTTGCAATCCTAACTTGAGAGATACCTACACAGTTTCATGACTATCTATACAGGTAAGAAGAATATAAATAATGAAGATGTATGTTGTTGTATTCAGTTGGCAATCCAAACTTCAAAGATACATACACAATGGACATATATATACAATAAGAAAAGGTAAGATCAAAATTTTGGGTTTATAATCAAAGGACAAAAATTTAAGACATGTGGATAAGAGATTCTAATCGTATGCTAGACTATCTTGCTAATTGGGGTGCGGATTAGATAAAGGACACTATCTTGGCAGAATATTCCAATCGATGCAATGGGCTTAAAAAAATCTTGAAATTCAATATGGAAAGTTACAAGGGGTAAATGGAAATGTAGATATATTGTTGGGTTCAATTTTCAATCCAAACATCAGAAATACATACACAGTTTCATGACTATATAGTTATGTGTGTGTGTGTGTGTGTTTTTGAAAGAGGAAAAAACGAGTTTTACAGGGACCCAAAACCACAAAGTTTACAAACAAAAGATAAGATCGTCAAAGACCCCAAAAAAAGAGAGGTTGTAAAGAAAACAACAAAATGACAAAGCCACAACCACCAAAAAAGCCAGCAAGGGCCACAGAAAAGACCCAAAAAGACCAAAAAAAATGCTAGCAGCTACTAAACTTGGGACTTTAACGTTTCTGCAATCTTAGCTTCCATGTTGTTCATTTCCTGAACCCCCCTCTTTAAGATCTGGACCATCTGAGTAGTAGGAGGCACTTTCCTCTTAAGGTTAGCACAAGTCCTTTTTGATATACCTTGGTCCTCGTTCTTGCTTTTATCCTTGTCCTCTTCCACATCAAAAACCAGCGAGCCCTGTTGCGACTTTTCCAGCTTTTCAGAAATTGCATTGATGATAATGGCATTGTGCCTAGCCATCTTATGGTTTTGTTCCACAACAGTTTTCATGTTATTTTTTATTTTAACAATTTCAGCTTCCAGAGTCTTATACTTGACCTCAATGTCATCTTCTCCTGTTCCAGAATTGTTCTTTTTATGTTTTCCTTCTTCATTACTAAGAGCAGACAACTTCAATTTTAGTTCCTCCAACTTGCTATTTAGAACCCTACTTCTGAGATTAAGATCATTAATTTCTTGATAGGCCCATTTCATAACCCTGAAAATGTCACCAACGCCACTTCTAGCAGAGGTAAGGATATCTCTAGACTGATCCCGATCTAAAATAAGGTTAAAATCATTCAGATTTGGGGAGTTGGGAAATCTGGTACCATCATCTCTAAAAGAGGCAAGAGGGGTAGAAACAGAGTTTCTGCTAGCTTTAGGGTTCTCAATTTTGTCCTCCAGAGAGTCTGCAGAGTAGGAAACCAACTTATTGGCAGGGGAACCCTTGAGAGTGGGATTCTTTAGGGACGAGGTAGTTGAGGTAATCTAGGTTGGTTTAGCTGGGGTTTACTAAGCTGGGTTTTTTAATAGACAGTGCAAGGAGATGGGTGGGCTTGAAATTCTCTCCGGTTAGGTTGATTCTTTGAACCACCTGCTATTTGATTTTCATAGTCCTCGAGACCGTGGAGGCACCGATTTGGATAAAGCTGGCAGGCTTTGATAGTGTTCATATATTAACCTAATAAGACCAGGATGAAGAATAGGGTATCTCTTGGGATTTTTCTTGTGGTCCTCAAGCCTATTGCTCAACGAACAGAACAAATAATGGGGCAGAGAAATATGTACCTTATGGCGGAAGTGGTTAAGGATAGCAAAATGATGACCATAAACTCTGGTGAATCTCCCTTCCAAGGTAATATACTCCATTATGACATGAACCACCTTTCTCCAAAGTGCCTTAATGGTGTCAATTTCAAAATAGCTGTTGGAAATTTTGACTAGTTTCATTTTCTCCTTTTCTTTCTTAGGGAATTTGATTACCGCCTCATCAAAAAACTCTGTCGCGATAAAACTTCACCCCCTCAGTGGACATCCCAATCACCTCTCCTATAATTTTCTCATCCAGTTTCACCTTTCTCCCAAAGAGGATTATTTCTCCATTGTTCCAGTTCTTCTCAAAATAGTCCGTAGCCACAGTATCAGGCCCATGAAGTTTTTCCAGGAATGGAACCAAACCACCTCTCACAACCTGTTTCCAGACCTTAGCATTCCTCGTGTGCATTTCGTAACTTTTTGGCTCAACTCTTTTCCTGTCCCCCCCATTTTTGTATGCACCTCACTGCAGACTCTACGAGCGTCAAAAACCTATTGCAAATTTATGCAACCTTTCTAATGAACCCACAAAGCGTGCCGCTTTTTCTTACCAGCTAAGTAATATGACACGACCCCATCAAATCTCTTGATTTCGATGTACTTAGCCCTTTTCCCTTTCATCATTAAAGATATTTTCTTGTTTCCCATGCGTATCATCATAATCTAATAAGGCCCTGACTTCAGCGCCCAAATCCCTAAAATTTTGCCACGTGTTCAATCCTTGCCTCTTAACCCCCTCATTCGCAAAGTAATCTGCCACACTGTTAGCTTCCCTGTAAACGTGTGATACTTTAACTTTATCGAACTTGTCTAAAATAGATTTTGCTTCATCAATCCAATTCTTTATAGACCAGGAGGGGGCGTCCTACCTAGGAGACAATCAATGATGTTTTTGGAGTCCCCTTCAAGCCATAAATATTTTATATTCAAATTATGAGCTAACTTTAAAACTTGAAAAGATCCTATAGCCTTCGCCACATGGTTGGTTTGATGACCTAGGGAAATGGCCATAGCCGCCATAAAGTTACCATTTGAGTCCCTTAACACACCTCCACTTTCGGCCATCCCCGGATTGCCCTTCGCAGTGCCATCAAAGTTGGCCTTAGACCAGCCATTTGGAGGAAAGGTCTAGCATGCACCCTCCCTGCTTTTCTTAGCTGGCTTGGATGCCATAGAAACATCCATTTTAATATTCCAATCCTTTGCTATCACTAGATCATAGGGAGTACACACCACAAATTTGAGGTTAAGAGCTTTTTGGGGAATAACATTGAAGTTTTCCTTTATAAGCCTTTTTTTTTTCAAAAACATTAGTCTCTGAAATCTCCTTATCCCTGAAAAGTCTATAATTACGTGCTTTCCACACTCCCCAAACAAAAAAAGGGAAAATAAAAGCCCATAACCTTCGAATGAAGGGATTTTGAGATGGAGCTTTCCATTGTGAAAAGAAATCTTCAATAGACAGGGGAAACACCCAAGAGATATTCCAGAGGGCTAATAATTTTCCCCAGATTATAGAAACAAATGGGCAGTGGAGAAACAAGTGGTTAGCAGACTCCGCCTCACACTTGCAAAGGTAACATATGTTGGGGATTTGAAATCCTCGTTTACAAAGATTATCCATCGTAAGCACCTTATTTTGAAGCAGAATCCAGAAGAAGATGTTCACTTTGGGAGTCAAGTGTTTAATCCACGCTTTCAACCAAAAAGGAGGGGGAGCTTGAGAAAGGGACAACAAAGAAACAACCGAAGAAACAAAGTAGTTACTCGAAGGGTTGTCCATCCAGACAAGATTATCATCCAGCTGAATCTGTCCCAAAATAATAGCCCTTAAGGAAGATTGAAGCTGAGTCAACTCCTGACTAACCACACACAAATCCACCCAATCTCCATCATACCAATAATCTTTGAAAAACTCCCCAAAAGTTGCTTTGCATAACTCAGCCCCATCTATTGAATCTTTCAATTTTGATTAGGGGATCCTTAAAAATCCATCTATCCTCCCAGAATCTGGCTTGATTGTCGCTTCTAATGTGCCATCCTATCCCAGATTCCAAGATCTTTCTACCAGCAATCACATCATTCTAGCAAGCGAAACCACGAGGAAAAATAGGAGAATCCAACAACGCTTTGAGGGACACACAATTGGTCATATATTTACTTCTTAAAATATCTTTCCATTCTCCAACAGACGAGAAGGATCTCCATATTTGTTTGGCTAGAAGAGTCTTATTAATCATTCTGATTTTTCTAAGACCTAAACCCCCCAAGGTTTTCGGTCTGCAAACCAAATCCCACCCTATAAGAGGCATCCTCTTTCTCTCCTCCACACAAGACCAAATGAATCTTTTTTGGATCTTTTCAATGGCCTCCGCATATTTAGCAAGAATTTTGAAAAGGCTTAAAGCATAAACCGGAAGATTCTGAAGAGAAGCTTTGAGAAGTTGAATTTTTCCAGCTTGGCTCAAAAGAGCTCCTTTCCATCCTGCCAACTTCTTTCTGAACCTGTCAACCAGTGAACACCAAAAGGAATCCAGAGGTTTAAGACATAGCGGTAGTCCAAGATAAGTAGAGGGTAAGGATTCCACTCTGCAACCAATGATTCTTGCAATCTTGACCTGTCTATGCTCAAGGGTAGTAAAGAAAAAAAGGGAGCTCTTCTATCTGTTGACCATCTGCCCAATCGCCTTCTCATACACATCCAAAGTATTTTTCAAAGTCTTAGACTTAGACACTGTAGATCTTCCCATCAGCATAGTGTCATCAACAAACTATTGGTGAGAACAAATCAAATTAGTAGATGAAGGACTAAGACCATCAAGGGACCTCTGTTCAATCAAACTTTTAAGATTCCTTCCTAGGCTCCCAGCCATAATAGTGAACAAAATAGAGGAGATGGGATCACCTTGTCTTAGGCCTCTTGAATTTTGAAAGAATCTGGAAGGAGACCCATTCACAATAATAGAGATGGAGACTGTAGTAACCAACTGATTCACCAACTGAATGAATTTGCTGCTAAAACCAAACACCCTAAGAATTTTAAATAAAAACTCCCAATCAACACGGTCATAAGCTTTGGATATATTCATCTTAAGAAAAAACCCTTCAGTTTTAGATTCCACAAGTGAATGGATATTCTCATGGACAGTAACTATAGAGTCTAAGATTTTCCTCCTAGGTACAAAACCATTATGTTGAGGGGAAATCAACAAAGGAAGGAAAGTAAGGATCCTTGAAGTCAAAACCTTTGATATGATTTTATAGAAAGAGTTGCAAAGACTAATGGGTCTAAACACCTCGAAATTCGTAGCCCCAGGTTTCTTGGGAACAAGGACCACAAAAGTAGCATTTAATTACTTAAGAAGACTTATGGATCCAAATAATTCGTTAACAACATTCACTACATCCTTTTCAATAATTTCTCAAAACCATTGGAAAAAGAACATAGGAAACCCATCAGGGCCAGGGGCCTTGTTTCTTTCAAAAGAAAAGACAGCTTTCATAATTTCCTCCTTAGAGGGAATGATAGCTAGCTTATCATTATCATCCCTCCCAACAACCTTAGGGATAGCCTCTACCAGAAAATCTTGGTCATTATGGTTGATTTCCCCATTTGCCGAAAGAAGGTTGTTAAAGAAGAGGACAAATTGCTTTTTGATGTCTTACTCTTCCTCATATCTCATGCCATTAACTTCTATGTTAGAAATTCTATTGGTAGCCCTATGTTTTGAGGCAGACAGATGGAAGTACCTAGTGTTTCTATCTCCAGCTGAGAGCCACAACACCCTAGATCTCTGCCTCTATAACTCCTCCTCTTTAGCTATTATATCATGCAATTTCACCAGCAACTCATTTTCTTTAGCCTTATTATTTTCAATTTATCCTTCCCTCAGAATTTTATCTTGGATCTCTACAAGCTCCATTTGAAGTTCAGAGTTAATGCCAAAGATGTTTCCAAATGACTCTTTTTCCAGCTTCTTAATTTATGTTTAACTTCCCCCAGTTTTTTAGCAATTTTGAACATAGTAGTACCTGAAACATCAATATTCCACCATTTCCTGATTTCATAAAAAATATGGGGGTGGGACAACCACATTCTTTCAAATCTAAAGGGAGAGTTCTTCTTCACCTTTATAGGGTCCGCCACAAAACTTATAGGAAAGTGATCAAACCCCACTCTAGAAAGAGCTTTAAGAGAACAATAGTAGTTTATAAGCCACTGATAAAAAATTAAAGTTCTATCTAGCCTTACTTGAATCAGTTCCTTGCCGATTCTTCTATTCGACCAGGTATACTGGGCTCCTTGCAAATCCAGATCAATCAACGCCTTATTGTTGATGAAGTCCAAAAGATTAGATTTACTCTCCCGATTCACCTGAGATCCTCCAAATTTCTCTTCATTCAAAAGGGGAGTGTTAAAGTCGCCCATTACAACCCAGTGGTCATTATCAAAGATCCTGCGGAAAGCAGAGAGCTCATTCCATAAATATTTTCTAGCTCCTTTCCCATTGGGAGCATAGATATTCAACTGAATCCAACTAAAATTGTCTCTGATTAGTGCTCTCCAACAAAGGTTCACACATGTGTGTGTGTGTTATTTGTATGTACATAATATAAATATACATACACACATATATATTAATATACATATGTACATGCACGCGCGTGCACACACACACACATATTAAAATACACACACACATATGTCTTGAATATATATAATGAAAATGCAAGCTGATGTGTTCACTTTTATGAATATAAAGGAAGCTGAACTATGGATTAACCGAGATATATATAAAGGAGACTTCTATGAATTAACCAAAAAGAGTAAATAAAGACACAATTTCTTGAATTTGTAAATGGGGTTTTAAAAGGAATAACCCGTGAGAAAAAAAGACCCTCATTTATTTATAACATTTAAATAGACACTTCATGAATATAATTGCTAAACTCACACTTCATGAAAGTAACTTTCAAAGATTGTACTGACTTGAAAATGCATGGATATTTGAGAAATGTGCAGAGGATGCCTATCAATACTCTCGAGTATGCAAAGGATATTATTAGACGAGAATAAGTGAGATTGATGCTAGCTACTTCCCCTCTTAGAAAATAATTCAAATCTGATAATTGAATGCATTGATTTTGGTTGTTGTGTTTTATATTGATTTATTTTGGGGGATGATTCAATCATTTGAATTTGTAGTTGCCATTTATGTATGATTTGTATGTTGAAATGATTGAATTCTGTATTATATTTGGATTTTATGTTTAGTAGGGGATCCTTACACCATTAACTATTTGTGTAGGTACCTAAGTGAATTGAGTTAATACATGTACATGTGAGAGGAAGTGTGGGAGAGTGTGCATTTGGCAATCCATAAAATTAATAGGAGCTTCTCATAATGGGAAATGAAACACCAATATATTTGTAAATATAATATGTAATGAGTTTGACAACTTTTACAAGTGGGGGTATTTGTAGACATAAAAGATTATTATAAACTAGCGCTTGCACCCCAACGAGGTGCAATGGTTACGCCGATAGCAGGATATACTCTGGCAATATATTGAAGGGTAGGGGAAAAAAATCACAAGAAAATTGTAAATTGCTTTTCATAAGACTAACTATTCATAGCAAAAGTCAATTGTTGATGCGATGCGAGAAGATTTGAATATGAACAAATGGAAGTTAATTTAAATCGGTATGCTATGCTAAATGGTTTTACAACATAATATATTTTGTACAATGAAAGAAGGGTTGTAACTTAAAAGATCGATTGGACCAAGTACAATTGTTTTTGGTTAATGATATACCTTGTGACCGAATGTAAATAATCGAGAACTGTATGTTGCGAAGAAATATTTTACAATACAAAAACTATTTTATGACACATCAAAATCACAAACTCAAGAGATTGGTTATGTATAATACAATTGTTGGTGGTTGACAATGAGGTTATATGATATATGTCGTTTGTCTTCAAGACCTATAGAACAAAAGCAATGGAATGGTTAGATGTGGTGATTTTTTTTACTTGTATAATGATTTCTACATATTCAATTTATAGTACTACTATTATTAGAAAATACTTTTGCCAATGTATGAACAAAATTACCATAAGAAGTTGAATATGCTGAAGCTGTTGATGATGTCGATGTCTTTGATTGATATGTATGCTTGAGTCTTGATCTCTCGTCCTTGTAGCCGATTTTGTCATGGGTTGTAGCAGATATCTGCAAAAGAGAAATTTGTAAATGTGGAGTTGATGATCTAACAATAACTGGGAGAGATATGAGGGAGAAAGGGATAAGAGTTGTGTACCTTCACTTCTTAGAGACAATTGTTGTAATCGAGCTTCCTCTTCTTTCCTCATAATTGTGTATGGATTGTTCTGCATTTTGGAGTATCTCTCAAAGGAGAACATTGGTTGAATGCAAAGATCGTTCAACGATTTGACTCTGGATATAGTTGTAAATGTTAGTCATTTCCTTTCTACTTTCCCAATGTTGATCGTTGCTTTTTGTAGCATTAGGCCTTGGGATTTGTGTATGGTAATAGCCCATGCCATTGTGAGCGGAATTTGCCTTCGGCTGCCCAACGATACAGGTATTATCGGTATACTTTTGGGGTCATCTTCATTCCAGGGTGGCCCGCTATAATTATCAATCCTTGCTACAATGTACATTGGAACATCTGGTGGTTTGGAACCAAGGCTATAAATGATTTCAACAACTTCACCTAGAGATCCATTTACAAGTCCTGCTTGTGTCCATATGTTGGTTGTGAGCATGATATGTTGCCCTCTACAAAGCAATACTTGTTTTTCAAGTTGTTCATCAGTAGTTGCATTATCTGCTCCGATCTTGGTGCTTGTTGCGGTACTTATTGCAATTGGACGGTTCAACAATTTTAACATTCTTCTATTGTGCAGTCTAACTAAATCATTGGTAGCAAACAAGTGCATTGAATTGTCGAATTGTTCTTTTTCACTCGAGGTGAGCTGCTTGTCTGTGCGTGTCATTAGAAGTTGCCAATCCTCTTGTGTTGCTTTTGCATTTTGTATGTTTTGCAACATTTGACGAAATTATCTTTGTGTTGGAGTCTCACTTGTTGACGAAATACTATTTCTAAGGTGACAACAGTCGTGAACTGGTCCCACAGTGTTTTTGCATTTGAATGTGATGTGTAAATAGGTTTGTCCATCACAGGTGGTAGCTGTGCAAGGTCACCGATTAGTATTATTGACACCCCACCGAAGTATAGATGTTGTCGGTGTGGGAAGGCCTCATGTAGCCTCACATCTATTTTCAATAGTAACTTTGGCCCTACAAAGCTCATCTCATCAATCAACATATATATTATGTGTTTCATCTCTTCCTGAAATGTTGTTAATGCTTGGCCTTGCAATGGGTGCATTTATTTGATAGGAATCCAAAGCGTTGAATGTATAGTTGATGCATGTATATTAAATGCAACAACCCCTATAGGAGCTAATGCGAGCAACTAGCTTCTTTGTTGCAGAGTATTACTCTCGAGTGCTTTTCTTATGCGAGCAATTAAGTAGGATTTTACTGTACCTGTTGTTCCTTGAACAATCATGTGCAATGGTTTATCTGAGTGATGTTTGTTGTGGTTGATAATATGTGTGAGTGCTAGTTTTTGTTTTGGTGATAATGTATAGTTTGGGACATCAAACTTACCTAGAAAATGCTCTTCCTAGCTGCATGTCTTTTTCATGTTTATGAATTGTGTGGTGATTTCATGAAGATCTTGGGGCACTGTAAGTTGATCCCATATGTTGTTGCTATTAAAATCACACCTTCCAAGCACCTCAAGTTCATTTATGTTGATGTTGTTTGAGGGGCCCATTTGTGAAAATAATTCCCATTCATTAATTTCTATTATGTCCCTTGTGTCCATCTTAGTTTCGTTGTCTGATTCTTCGTCCTTGGTGCTTCCTTCCAATCGGGTGGTACGAGTGACATGCCATACATCATATTTGGATGCACTCATTTGCTTCAAATTTGCAATTATTTTATCCTTAGTAATTCCTATGTCAATTTCTAAGCTTCGAAAATGTTTGTACAGTAGTAACTTGCTCCAGCAGAATGTTTCAAATTGGTTTGAGTCCTCCTCTGGGATGTTGTAGAACTTTTGGAAAACATTGACAATCGCTTTTACCTTTCTTTCTTTCCACTTGCATCCCTTGTGACTTGCATAATAGGAGAAAGATCGTGTAGATTCGAGTAGGGTTATTGTCTCCAATTCTAGAGGCCGATTAATGTAGGAATTAAGATAACTAGGTTGCAGGTGTCTTTCATATGTTCTTGTTATTTGATGGAACATTTTTTGTCCAACATTCAAAGATGTAAAAGGTCGATTACAAACAACAAGTGGCAATTTCTGAAGCATATGGCATGTTTCTTGTGCTCCTATATCACGCTCTACCACAATCTTTGCCATGAATTTTTGATATTCTGTGAGGGCTGGGTCATCTATTTTTTGGGTTGCAAATATTCTTGTTAACATATCAGTACAAATCTCAGATGCTCTCTCTGTTTTTGATGCATATTTGGCAATGTATTTCAGTACAAGTGCTTGTGAGATGACAAGCTAGAAATCTATGTTGGCTCTCCATATTGAAATCATTTTTGGACTGTGTATGTTTAGCCTATCATCATTCCTTGCAGGTTCATATTGTTTTTTCCCATTGTTGTCACATGATAAGGTAGATATAATCTATTCTTTCCATGGAGCTTTGTATCGACACTCTAGTTTTTTCCCCTTCTTCCGTAAGCATGTTCCTTCTCTACATTTTGTGTGCCTCTGGACATGGTTGATTATATCTTCATAGTCATGAGAGGGGTCTGTAGAAAAGATCTTGGTTGTGTCTAGCAAGCATGGATCGTCTAGAGGAGATTGATAAACTATGTTGTTTTTGCATGATGCATCGCGAGGATTCCAAACACTGACATACTTGTTGAAGAATGTTCTTGCCTGCTCAACTTCTGCATTGTCCTGCCAATCAAGTTTATCCATGTTTGGTGCATTTTAAAGCCAAAGGAATCCATGTACATGTGCAGTGCCCCGATGCTGCCATTCATATCTGTACCAATAATCTTTTGCATCAAGGAGTTTCTCAATGACTTCTTCGCAAAATACTGTGAACCGTTGATGCAAGTATAATGATGTGGTGCGGGGGTTATTGATTACATTATCTAAGCACTACTTTTTTGTTTGCATTTCCAATGCTATGTCATTTGAGAGAAAATGTTGTAGGTATGGCCACTTTGTGTTTGTTGCACTTAATGTGAAGAATAGAGTGGGAGACCCTATTTGGTTGATCATATTTGTTAGTTCAGCACGACACTTGTTCCAATATGCTCTTGTGCCCCACATCAAAGATCCAAAGTGCATGAGCTCTTCAGCTAACTGTGTCGAGGAGATTTTTCAAGTGTGCACAAAGGTTTTCAATAGTGGTTGGCATGTTTTCTTCTGCATCTTTTTTAATGAAAACTGTTATGAAGCCTTGGCTATGATGCTGCATCATAAGATTAAACATGAAATATTGAAACCTTGGATGCCTTCCAAATCTTTGGTCATGAAATCTCATCAAGTGTAGTGCATACTCATGCATGTGCACTTCCCTAATTCATGGTTGCATTTGTAGTGTAGCTCCATTTGGAAAGAGTGTCGGAAATGCCATATCGAGCAACCCCTCAGTATTGTATTCATTTATTGGAGATGAGTTTATTTCAGGCCAATCGATAATGTTATTTGTGTTGTCCTCAAGGTCCATTGTTTTCTTAATAATTTATAATTCATGACATTTGTTTGGCAATCTAGCCATAAACGATCATGTGTTTACTGTGCTACTTTCAATATCGTCTCTATCATAGTCGATTTCATTATTTGGAACCACTATGTCTTCGTTGGTTTCAATGGTGTGGAGCATATTCAATATGTTTGTTCTTACTTCAGTAAATTGCTCTAAGTGGTCAAAAATTATTGCAACATCGTTATAGTATGGGTCATATTTGACTTTGTATTGCAATGCATCTCTGATATGACTTCTACTTACATAACAATCGTAACAATTCCCTTCTGTATGTAGTCTTCAAACTATGAGTACATCCAAGTCTTGTATTCTTCGTGGAAGAACTTTTGCAATGTTCTTTTTATCTTGTGGGAAGCTAATTGTGTGACCACTATATTTATACTGGCCTCCAAGAGTGTGGGTTACTTGTAGTACTGGGTTGACTCTAGCAATGAGCATTTCCTCCACTTGGGTTAGTCTTTTCAACACAACAGGTTGTTCTCGTGGGTCCATGTTGGTGAGTGCAGAGAACTGAGGTATGCCTCTCTTGGTGAAACATATTTTACAAGTAGCATTAGTATATGATGAATGGAGAAGCATGCCTGGGTAACATTCCTTGCATATAATGCATGTTTTTCGATTGGAAAGTGCATCTATTCTTTGTCGGAATATTTTCATTGTTGTCATGAAGTTAGCATTGTTGTTGAATAATGTCCCATGTTTCATGTATTGTTGTGTTTGCATATGTTGATGTTGATATTGCCATGTTTGTTTTTGTAAATATCTAATGCGCTTTTATGCATTTATTTCCTCTTTATGATGAACATAGTAATCCGGACTTCTCTCACAATGTTGTAGCCTTTGGGCTTTTGTTTGTTGGTGGCTAGTTTGAATTTGTTGTAATCTTTTTAGTCGCCTTCGAGTGGCTATCTCTTCTCT